>NIPM01000062.1:163991-265274 GCA_002738285.1 Holacanthella duospinosa
ATGTTAACTTAAAGACAAATCCTAAAGACTGAATTTTGGTAGGGAAGTATCCCTCCCAAAATTGACATGGGTCACCACACTTAACATTACGGCGACAGAAAAACCAGATAGATACAGACTCAGAGGATCCAATATTTGGGTTGTGTTGCATTTGCAAAAGTGAGGTAGAACAGTTGGCTTCTGTGCACATAATATGCAGCATCCTGTGTGGTATCTTGTTTATGTTAGGTACCAAGTTTAACATGAATATCCCTCTAATAAATTACTCCATGCATTCATTAATTGATGAGCCGATGATTTTTCAAGAAGCAAATGGTTGAGATTGTAATAATTAAATTTATTTCATTCAAAATTCGTGAGCAGCAATAAGATATAGGGGTCGAATCACCGGTCGTTCCGAAGTTGTCCACATCTAAATATCGAAAATTATAAAAATCTAAGATTATCCTTTTTACTCTAATTAAACATTCAAATCCATGTGAGTAACATTGTCTTTGGTTAGAACGTCTGTAATATCAAATCAGCTTACAATCGGCTGAATTTTTATTTTGAATACGCAGTAGAGTCCCATATATATAGGTAGCAGTTTGCTTTGTCAACAACGTCAAACCTGAAAAACTAAGAAGTTGGCTAGATTAATTCCACTTCGATCAAGGGTACCAGGGGAAGGATGGAGTTTTTTTTTCAAATACACGGTCTGTTACCCTCTGTCTCGACAAAATGTAGCATCTGTTCAGTTGACCTTTTGATTTTAAATATTAAGTAAAGTAAATACTTAAGTTATAAAACAAAAGCTTAAGGTGCGGCAGTATTAAAAAAAAAAATATGCGTATGCCTTTTTTGATAAAACTCCATCAGTTTTTCAAAGTCTTTAAGCTCAGCAGTGTGCCACTTGACGCATTGTAGGATATCCTCGATTAGGAAGGAGAAAGAGTTAAGGAATTGTCTTCTCTGCTTCATTGATTACGTTCTCAACTTGTAACGGCACGTGAAGAAGATTTTTGCTGTCTCACCAACACTCCAAAGCTTCTGTCGCATCGCAATTTACTTTTTGAGTGAAACCGGTCACAAAAACTTTCTGCGTAAAAGTTGAAAAATATCCAGCTCTAATGAGCGAAATGAGTATAATAGAGGACTATGCTGTTATTATTTTGACCGACACATCGACCAAACCAAACAAATTCTATANTAATAGAGGACTATGCTGTTATTATTTTGACCGACACATCGACCAAACCAAACAAATTCTATATACGATTCCAGAAAAGAACTTTGCTTGGAGCTAACGAGCGAAAGGCTTGGAAAAGATACTGTTTCCGTGGTACTAGTACAGCATGTTTACAAAAAACGGATACTAATGAAAGTTGTTTTCTCTTAAGTCAAGTTGAGACATTTGATGAACATATGATGAACGGTAAAAACAAAAAGTGGAGAGGGTGAAGTTAGATGAGGAATTATTCAACAAAAATAGACTCACCCAGACACAAAAACAAACTAATTAACTATAACTAATTATTCAAAGTAATAAATATCCAACCCAGCGGTGCTTCAATCCAAGCAACAGCTATGTCAAAGGTCAGATACAACTATTGTTCGTGTTCCTGGTAAGCTAATGTCTGGAATAAGATCGGAAGATCGAATACATTTCTTTAATCTATAGGTCAACTTGCGTCCCAAGGCACCGCCCGCCAACTCATTTCATAAATGGGCACTATTTCTAATTCTCACTTTGTTTTTGCTATTTTTTAAATGCTTTGATAGACCAAAAATAGAGTCCGATTATGGACTCAATGAGTCAATGACTCTATCCTCCGGCAAAATTGAGTCATGTGAAAGACTAGTCTTACAACGATAATTGCCAGGAGCAATTGTCCTTGAAACCTGGGACTCAAACTAAATTCAGGTTCGACATTTTCCAGACACTTCAAATTTTAACACACCCCATTGCCAAAGCGTATGTGTGGAGTAAGAAAATATAATTTAAAAATTCCAGAATGATGGCGGAAGGAAGGGCAAGGGGCTAGTGTTGAAATTGAAAAACATGGTTTCAAACACCCTTGTCATCTTTTTCGTTTATCAACCGACGACGATTAAATTTTGTATGAGTGTACCTAATCGCATTCCCCAAGTGCCATATTTTTAGTTTTTCAAAAAAATTTTTTTTTGAATTTTTATTAAATTTTTAAAAACATAATTTCTGAAAAATAAACATTTAGATCACGTTGGGTATTAATCTACTCCTACTACTTTTGGGAGCAGCAGTGAATGCCTAAAATCATGTTTAGAGCAAAAAAAAATTTTTTTTAATTATTTTTTAAATATTTTTTTTTGCTCTAAAACTGATTTNACGACGATTAAATTTTGTATGAGTGTACCTAATCGCATTCCCCAAGTGCCATATTTTTAATTTTTCAAAAAAATTTTTTTTTCAATTTTTATTAAATTTTTAAAAACATAATTTCTGAAAAATAAACATTTAGATCACGTTGGGTATTAATCTACTCCTACTACTTTTGGGAGCAGCAGTGAATGCCTGAAATCATGTTTAGAGCAAAAAAAAAATTTTTTTAATTATTTTTTAAATATTTTTTTTTGCTCTAAAACTGATTTCATCCATTCAGTGCTGCTAGGAGTAGAACAATACCCAACATGATCTAAATGTTTATTTTTCAGAAATAATCTTTTTCAAAATTTAATAAAATTTCAAAAAATATATTTTTGAAAGACTAAAAATATGGCACATTGGAAATGCGATTAGGTACACAAAAAACTTAATCGACGTCGGTCGAAAAACAAAAAATTTGACAAACCCTTTTTTTCAATTTCAACACTAGCCCCTTGCCACACTTCCCCCATCATTCTGGAATTTCAATTCATAGAGTTATTAACTCATTGAGTCCATAATCGGACTCTATTTTTGGTATATCAAACAATTTAAAAAAATTGCAAAAACAAAGTGAGAATTAGAAATAGTGCCCATTTATGAAATGGGTTCGTGGGCGGTGGCTTGTGGCGCAAGTGGGGTTCGATTGAACCAAAGGGTGCTCAAAAAAAAATTTCAGAACCGTGTTCTGTGTCCCTCTTGAGCGACCAAATGACCTCTACAAAAGTTGCTTAGAATGATTCAGTGACCAACTTTTTCTAATAAAAGTTTTCTGTGATCAATTGTTCAAATTTTGAAAATTTTGAAAATTAAAAAAAGATTGAAAAATTTCACAACCATGTTATGTGTCCCTTTTGAGCGATGAAATAACCTCTACAAATGTTGCTTAAAATAGTTCAATGACCAACTTTTACTAATGAATTTTTTCTGTGTGATCAACTGTTGAAGTGTTTGAAGTTTTGAAACAATATGCATCCGTTCTTAGGATTAGGATTCGTTAGGTTGTTAGGCTAGGTTGTTAATTAATAGAATATTTCATTAGTATTTTGTTATCACGCGAAAGAAATGGCGGCGCCCAATCTCCGGCGCGCTTCGCGCGCCTTCGATAGCTGTTGAACGAGCCGTAGGCTCGTTCAAACGCCGCGAGTAAATATGGTCTGAACTACCTGAACGCGATGTCCGTTACAGGTATNATAAATATGGTCTGAACTACCTGAACGCGATGTCCGTTACAGGTATGTAATCACGCTCAACTAACCCACTCACGATTGTGCATGTTACCGATCCGTATTTGCGTGAATACGTCTATTACCCAACAAAACAATTGACAAAAACACCTCTCAACCTTACGTAATTACAAAGAAGAACTTCAAAACTTTGAACAGTTGATCACAGAAAACAAGTTTATAAGAAAAAGTTGGTCACTGAATTATTATAAGAAACATTTGTAGATGTCATTTCATCGCTCGAGAGGGACACATAACATGGTTGTGAAATTTTTCAATGTTTTTTTAAATTTTCAAAAATTTGAACAAGTGATCANGAGAGGGACACATAACATGGTTGTGAAATTTTTCAATGTTTTTTTAAATTTTCAAAAATTTGAACAAGTGATCAGAGAGAAAATTGTTATTAGGAAAAGTTGGTTACTGAATCATTCTAAGCAACTTTTGTAGAGGTCATTTGGTCGCTCAAGAGGGACACATAACTGAAATTTTTATTTTTTTTGAGCCCCCTTTGGTTCAACCTAACGCAATTATTTGTGAAGGTTTTGAAGAAATTGATATTGAATATTGCCAAAAGGTTTGTCGCTTACAGGCATGCATAGATGTTAACGGCACACAAGTGTCAAGGTCAAACAAAGAAAATTGATCAGTCAACATTAGACAAGAATTATTATTACTATTATTATTGCCGAATTTTTTATTATTGAATGTAGTTTGTTAGATGTTCCGTCATAATTAATTGCTTTATTGGCAACACCTGCTCCCTGAGTTATGAAACGCATACATTATTTGGAAATTATTATGAAAATAGTTTACTTCTAGACAATAATTTCAAAAAATAGTGTATGCCAGCTTACACAACATGTGTGTGTCTGCTGCCCTATGCCATTTTTGGTGAAAGGCAGAGAAAATTAGTATCCGTTTTTTGTAAACATGCTGTATTTCACAGCCTGGTAATTTGCAATGATTTGTGCAAAATTTTGCATGAAGATTTTTTATATAATTCTATTGTATTAAACTTTGTAAATTTTAGATTTTAGTGAAGCGACAAAATATGAGTGGATGAACCACAGTGGGTGGAGAGATTACTGGATGTATCACTGCACCCCTTCCCATATAAAATTTCACTTCCGCTTTGCTTCTTCATTCAATTCAGTCGATAGTTGAATGGAACTTATTTTACCAATATTTAGAGTAGACTGCTTTGATATACTGAACGTAATTAGGTTTATAATATTAATAATATTGAATTGCATTTAATATCGTCAAAGTATTATAATAAAAGAACTATTTTAAGAATTTGTATTAAATGAAATAGGCAAAGAAAATGTTCGATAATACTGATTAACCCACTAAAATTGTGAAAGCAAAAAAAATTTTTTTTTCTCATGCCAGTCAACCTTACTTCCATTGACTTCATTGCAACAATATTAAAAAAAGTGGTCGCGCTGTCACTTTATTAAATAAAAAACACAGTATTCATCTCATAACCGTTTCTATGCAAAAAAAATTATTCTACGGGCGTCTCTTTTCGAGGCAACAACTCAATTGTGGATGTCCGACAAAAAAGTTAAACATTAAAATTTTCATGACAACGCACCGCGGATAATTTATATACTGCGGATAATCACAACTGAATTGGAAAAAGTCGACCAAACAAGCTTTGTGAAACAAGCCCCAGGGTGATTTTAGGTTGTTTGTTGTCGCTTCGCTTTAAAGCGAAACGACAACAAATAACCTAAAATCACCCTTCTGAAGTCGACATGGATAATATGAGAAGTAAACTAACTCTTCTGATTTTTATGAAACTGGTCATGAGTTGTTACGCCCGTTTTATACTTAATGTGGTTCGTGCTTCATTCGAATGAAATGTAGTATGATTATTGAAGTTTTGCAAAAATCTTAATTGTGAAGGCAAATTAGATTGCAAAATTTATTGCAAAATTCATCAATCATACTGTATTTCATTCGAATGAAGGAGGAATGACATTAAGTTTAAACGGGCGTTAAGCTGCATAACAGCATATTAGACAAATTACTTAGGTTCACAATTTACATGCAGTCATAAAATGTGAAAAATTAAATTGGATCTTCTGCGGACGTTTTATTTCTCTCACTAAGCGAGCTCGTCGATCTTCTCCCATACGGGTCGACTTATCCAAAGTACTCACTTTAAATAGTGAGGTATATCAACCGTGTTGGTAGCTGAAGCATCTAACCTTTATCAATTTTTTTTATAGAAAGAAAAGCTGGAGCTGTAATTCATACTCATTCCAAAGCTGCTGTTATAATTACACTCCTTGTTAAAGGTGAAGTATTCAAATTGACACATTTGGAAATGATAAAGGTTAACCACTTTCTACAACCTATTCTGAAAAAATATACACGCGACGGTATTATGATATGAGTTTCACTGATTTTAGACTATTTACAATCCGAAACTAAGAAGAAATTATCGCTTCGATGAAGAATTGATAATTCCAATAATTGAAAATGTTCCATTTGAGGCAGATTTGACAAAGCGAATGACAGAGATCATGAATGAATTCCCAGAGACAAGTGCTATTCTTGTTAGGCGACATGGTATCTTTGTATGGGGGGAAACATGGGAGCAGACAAAAATAATGTAAGTTAAAGGAGAAAAGGTATACCGTATTTCTCGATTTAATTCCCCAACTCGAAATAATTCCTCCCCCGAAATAATTCCTCCCCCGAAATAATTCCCCACCTTTTGGCTAGTTTGAAATAATAATTCCCCACCTCGAAATAAATCCCCATGAGGAATTATTAAAAGTCTCATCAGGCGCGAAATTAGTAACAATTTTATGTAAAATTACCTGAAAAGAGGAAAATTAAAAATTTGTAAGGCGACAAAAATATCAAAACGACAAAAAAGCCAATAAAGTATCAGCTATCCCTGACATGAATAAGAAAATTCCATTATTTGTACTTTTTTTACCTCTTATAAGAAGTAAACAACAATAAAAGAAGCAAAATTTTCACTTCCAACTAATAACTCCCCACCTCGAAATAATTCTCCACCTTTTGTCCGGTTTGGAATAATAATTCCCCAGGAGATTTAAACCGAGAAATACGGTAATTGAATAAAAGCTTGCACAAATTAATGCTAAGGTAGACTTCCATAGACTGATACGATGCGACGTAATATTCTTTTTTTTCATACAAAAACTGTTTGGTGAGGTGGTGGCGTAGAAGAAATTCCGAATACTTTTTTGTTATTCATCTAATTTGCCTGTCATTATCATTCACATTACTTCGTAGTAAAGTCAAAATACCCGACTTTTTACCTCACACAATCAATAGAATAACCCGTGCACTAGGAAAACTTTTACTCAAACTATGGGTCTCCTTCTCTCCTTGTTCATAGGAGCGCTGTTTAGTCTAGTGTTGGTCTACAGAGGGAGTAATCTTTTTTGGTACCCTCTTTCTCCACTTTCACCATAGCTCCTCCCAATCTATAAGGTTGCTTGCAATATTTGAGGATATCAAATCAAAACCATTATTTTTAGCAAAGGGGATTCTGTAATGGTGAAAAGTTATTAGTTGAAACCAGTGTACGAATCCCGAAATACCGAAAGTCCGAAATTGTTTCCAGAATGTGTCCAAATTTCAAATTGGTTTGTTTTTCAAAATTTAATTAAAAAAAAATCAAATCTAAGTTTTCCAAGGCATGTCATGTTATCTGTAAGATAAAAAATTTTAAAACTACAACATCAATATCAAACTCAAGCTTTAAAGCCTACTAGAAATCTCAT
The DNA here is from genome assembly GCA_002738285.1 of Holacanthella duospinosa. NCBI lineage: Eukaryota > Metazoa > Arthropoda > Collembola > Poduromorpha > Neanuridae > Holacanthella > Holacanthella duospinosa. Next base: position 171,377 of record NIPM01000062.1, read on the forward strand.
TTATTTATTTATTCATTTTCGTTATTGTTGCTTTATTCTTTGCATTCCGGTGTCGCTAGCTTTCATGGGTGGCAATTTCTGCTTCTGTTTCTAATTCCTCGACCGTTCTGGACAAATTTTCATCACTCACACTGAAGAAGAATATGTCGCGGCTTGTAAATTAATTTTTTAATAAAACATGGCTTTTCATTTAGTATTCACTCTTGTAAGCTACAGAAAAATTTTTTTTTGTTCGATGGGCTTTCTAGAATTTATGGGAGGGTTCGAAAGAAAATTATTTTTTCGAACAGTAGAAACAGTTAAAAATATGGGTACGTAAAACTATCTCTTTGTCTCAGTGGCTGAGGTAGAGGAGAGGTATGAGTGTTGGACTCTAGTTGCTGGTGTCGGGTTCGATTCCAGGTGTTGTCTTAAATTTTTTTAAATAGCATCCCTTCCGCCTTATCTCTCACAATGTTGTGTTCTTCTCGTCCATGACCGCATCCCCCTGCACTAGCCCGCATACCTCCNATTTTTTTAAATAGCATCCCTTCCGCCTTATCTCTCACAATGTTGTGTTCTTCTCGTCCATGACCGCATCCCCCTGCACTAGCCCGCATACCTCCCGTCTATTTCTGTATTTCCTCCGCACTATCACACATCCCTCCCATCCATTCACGCACTATTCCACATCCCTCCCGTCAATTTTCGCATCCCTCCCATTTATTCCCGCATTACCCCTCGTACCTTCCGTAAATTTTCCTATCCCTCCCATCTATTCCCGCACTATCCCACATACCTTCCGTAAATTTTCGCATCCCTCCCATCCATTCCCGCACTATCCCGCATAACTTCCGTAAATTTTTGCATCTCTCCCATCCATTCCCTCACTATCCCACATCTCTGTTGTCAATTCCCGCATCCCTCGCATCCATTCCCGCACTATCCCACATCCCACCCGTCCATACCCGCATCCAACTGCACTATCCCGCATCCCTCCCCATATATTCCGCATGTCTCCCGTCAATCCCCGCATCCCTTCCTCACTATCCCACATCCCTCCCGTAAATTCCCGCATCCCTTCCGCACTATCCCACATTCCTTCCAGCCATTCCCGAAGCTATCCTGCACTATCCTACATCCCTTACGTCATTTCTCGAATCCCTCCCGCATTTCTCCCGCTATATCCCATACATTTCATGTATTCATTGTATTTAATATATAATTTATAATATAATATTTATATATTATATATTATAATTTATAATATAGAATATATAATTTAATATTTAATTGTATTTAATTATTAAAAAAAAGTTTTACAAAAAAATTTAAGACAACACCTGGAATCGAACCGGACACCAGCGACTAGAGTCTAACACTCACACCTCTCCTCTACCTCAGCCACTGAGACAAAGAGATAGTTTTACGTACCCATATTTTTAACTGTTTCTACTGTTCGAAAAATTTTTCTTTCGAACCCTCCCATAAATTCTAGAAAGCCCATCGAACAAAAAAAATTTTTTCTGTAGCTTACAAGAGTGAATACTAAATGAAAAGCCATGTTTTATTAAAAAAATTAATTTACAAGCCGCGACATATTCCTCTTGAGTGTATTCGATGCATTCGCTTGACTCACCATCTGGAATATATAGAGATTTAAAACAATTCACTGCAAACGCGGGCAGCTGTAGTCTCTTTTCTTAGTTGACACTTCCAGCCATTCGCATAAACAGAACCAACTTAAAGCTTACAATTCGACGCCGTTTGTTGTTCGTTGTTGATGACGAGATTTTCTGTGTACTAATTCCGTCAGCCAGAACAAAGGACATTGTTCTAAGTGAAGCTCAAACTACCTGAATTAGTTATCTTGATAATATTAAGGAATTGTAGCTTAACAAAAGAAAGTTAATCAAAAATGTACCGTTTGGGGAAATAGGACATGGTTCTTTTTGGAGTTTACTTTTGCATCACTCATTCTCACCAACAAATGCGCACCCGTATCCCTCTTCACCCACCCTCTCTCACACAACAATCCCGCCTAAATAAATTCTCTCCAGTCTCAGACTCTGTTTCATTTATCCATTCATATGCACGGTTGTAACTTCGATCATTGTGAACGCTTCCGCTTCTCTTAAGAAAAAAAATTCGCTTCCGCTTCCGCTTCTGTAGAGAAAAATTTCTCCGCTGCCGCTCGAAGCGGGAGCGGGAGTGTTCTATCGCACTTTAGCAAGAGCGGCGCTTCTTTAGTTACAACCGTGATATTCCAGTCAAACAATAGGTAAGAACACACATGGGCGTTTGAGGTTCGGCGAACCTTGAGGTTCGGGAAAATTTCATCGAACCCCGAACCGAACCGAACATTGATCGATACGATTTCGGTTCGGGCTCTATATCTTTTAATTAGTTACGGGTTCGGTTCGGTTGGACACGGTGTAGGTTCGGTCCGGGTTCGGTGCGGCCTTAAATTTTTGTACTTAGGAATCGGTTCGGTTCGTAGCTGAGCCTGGTTCGGTCCGGGAAGTTCGGCGAACCCGACTGTTTGGATATTAGATGGAGCAAGGTAATTTTACAAACACTCGGTTTTTAATTGTTCCAGACTTCAGTTTATCACTGATACTGAGGAGCGCACTAACTTGCCAGAACACCCATTCTTTATCTTTACAAAGTATTTTGTTGCTGTATTGCTTTGTTTTTGTACTTAGTATGTATTTGTCTTCTGTGTAGCGTGTGTTGCGGATTGTAGTGTAGAAACATGGGCAGAGCATTGAATCGATTATTACTTTATTGAATGTACTTGTATTTACTTTATTTTGTATTACTTTATNTGTTTTTGTACTTAGTATGTATTTGTCTTCTGTGTAGCGTGTGTTGCGGATTGTCGTGTAGGGACATGGGCAGAGCATTGAATCGATTATTACTTTATTGAATGTACTTGTATTTACTTTATTTTGTATTACTTTATTTTGTATTTTGAATTTGATGAATACTTTGTAATGTAATTACTTTACATTTTCCTTCAATCTACTATATCAAAGACCAAGAGAAAGACACACTTTGTAACTAAGTTCGAAATAGAAATCTGAAATTTCGATTATTCGAAATCGAAATCGAAATTTCGAGTACAATTTAGATTACTTGGCAAAATTTCAATTTCAATTTTCATTTGGCGGAGCGGGAAAGTTATTAAATTCGATTTCAATTTCGAGTTCGAATGTCTAGTGTTGGATTTCGATTTCGATTTGTATTGAAATTAAATTTCGGTTTCGATTTTGAATGAAAAATTGGATTCGATTTAGTTAGATCCACTAGGGATTATCGGTTGTAATGCTGAGCACCTTAAAATCGTGGATATTGACTTACAAAATTCAAAATCGAAATCAAAATAATGAAATAGAAATTTACATCCTAACAACCTAACTTATTCAAATTGTTCAAATTAAATCAATTATTACAATTTAAACCAATTACTGACGTAAATTTTATTGTAAGCAATCATGTTAATTTTTTCCACTAATTTCAGGCTGCTTTTTTAGAAAAGGTGGAAAGTTGAGAAATTTTAATTCAATTTGAAATATAGTTTAAATTGAATATGAAAGTAATTCGATAACTGACTAATATCAAAAGTCCACGGATAACATTGCCCGACCTCGGATACACTTCGGTAGAATTTATAAATGTATGGAAATTTCTGAGCAGTGCAAAGTGAAACTGGCTCGCAAAGTGAATTATAATTACTACGCTCCTTCATCAAGGCAAATGTGAAATTATAAGTTAACTTGGGTTCGGTTCGGTTCGGGGCGGGTTCGGTTGGAGAGAGTAAAATATTAAAGTAGAATCGGGTTCGGTTCGGTTCGACAGAGTAGAGGTTCGGTGCGGGTTCGGTGCGCTAAAGTAAAATTTGAAGTTGGTCCTGGTTCGGCTCGGTTCGATAAAGGCGAGGCTCGGTTCGGGTAGGGTGCGGCAGAAATTTTTTGTACTAGGTTCGACGAACCATAAACGCCCATGTGTGAGTAAGAACAAAAATTTTTATTACATGATTTTAATTAATTATTTTATTATTAAATAACTTGTTTTAGGAGTAAAGCACCGTCCGCTGATTGTATCAGCCATTGCACTAGTATAGTAAACCCAAGGTTTCTTCCCAATGAAGAATTTAAAAAAAAAAACACTTTTACCAGGTTACTCCGTAACTCGTAACTTGTCCAAAATTGTTTTTCATAAAAATAACAAACTGAATAATATTCAGTCGACTCCCAATAATGAAGGAGTCAGAGCCATGACTCCGAGAGTCGACTACATTATTTTAGAGAGCCAGACTAACTGATTGTAGTATTCATCACTGACTCAGTACAGATCGTAGCGAATATTTGAAAACTGATGTGTATATGAACACATATTTTGAGTTGTGTCCATCTATTATGGGTGTTATGATGTAGTGGGAGGTGCGGATTTGCTGGTGAGAATGAGTGTTTCAAAAGTAAATTCCAAAAAGAACCATGTCCTATTTCCCCAAACGGTATAAAGTTTGTGAATGCGAACGCCATTCTCAAGGTCATGCTAAGAGAATGGTACAAAGCTTCACGAATGTGTGAAGAACAGAACCAGGCAGCCTCTTCGCGCCGAACTTGCAGGACTGCTTCATTATCTTCATTATGGAAAATATTCATCAGATATTTTGTTCATCACGCCCTCTCCTACGAAGGTTTGTAGGCTGGTTAATGCTGATATTGAGAATGATGTGTATCAAATAATTGGCACATGATTGACAAATTCGATGCTATTGTTACGATTGTCATAGATTAGTAGTAATTATCAGAAATTGTTTTTGAGATCCAAATCATAAAACATTCTAACAAATTTGTCAGTAAATGTTTTAGATAAGTCTGGACTAACCCTACCACTTGGAATCCGTTACTAAACTTTTATCAAAAACCTAATTTCAAACTAACAGAACTAATGGACGTAAAAATTCTGTAAAGAACCTCAGTTAGTAAAAAATTTCTGACTGCATGGACTATTCTATGGATTACTCAGGGTCTATAGTTGGATATCCTGATTATGGGTGTGGTTCAACTTACTAATATGGTAATAAAATTATGTTCGATGGATTTACATTAATGTTTAATTGCTCCAGATTAGGTTACTGACTATCTTTTGTCTACTTTAAAGGAAGATGGTGAAAAGGGGAGAAAAATATTTCTGATTACCCTTTACCAAACTGTTTAAGAAATGTAAAAATTGAAATTCTGCATCATATATGTAATATGATCAATCTAATTTCTGGCAAAATATTTATAACAATTTGCTACGATTCGCTCGCAATTTTCCTCGATTCTGAGCGTTAAAAAATTAACGCCGCGTCACATTGCTCTTAAAAAACTTTAAATAAGGTGGAAATTCCCCCCTTCTGCTCCTTTGTTTTAAATAGTACCTATGTAAGATTATGAAAATTAAATTTATCTTGTTTTCTATTTATCAGGTGTGAATCCTATGACTACTTATTCGAATTGGCAGTTCAAATGTTCCAACATGGACTCGACCCATCGGAGCCACCTTCATGTGGACGAGAAGTCGAAGAGTGGAAACGCGGTTATTCTAAAGGTAACGGATATTGCAGTAAATAGTTCATTGCAAAAATTAACAATTTCTTATTTCGTTGACTGTGAATACAGAGTTGTCAATAGAAATATAATTAAAAAAAAATCTTTAAACTTACAAGACAAATAGTTTTAAACAACTATGTGGTAAAATTGGAGAAAGTTGGTGCAAAAAAAGATTAATCACCCTGAAACTTAAACATGAGGACAGTACACTCAAGAACACTTCCATATGGATAACACAATTCATTTGCAGGGAAATGAGGTTTATATTTCCCTATGGCCACGAGTATTTAAGTATAAAATCATAAGGTTTGATTAGCTCGTAGTCTTAGACCACAACGCTACTCAATCCTTGTAAGAATAACTTAGGAGAACCCTGTGGTTCTAATAATGAATTACTACTATAATAAATATAATATTTGGGTTTTGGGTACCGTCTTTATTGTTTCATTTGCACATAATTGCACAGTTAAGCCATAGACAAAGAAGCTAGCTCAACGCTAGGTAAAGAAGCTAGGTAAAAATTATTTTTGTAGTTATAATTTTGTTGTTTTAACTTTTAAACATTGTGGTTTCCACTGTAGCACCTTGAAAATCAGTGTTTGTTTGTTTATAATTTCTTAAATTCTGAAACCTCCTCTTACGCCTGTTGTATACTTTGCTTTTTTCGTGCTTTGCCACGAGAATTGTCATAAGGAAGAACAGCGAATCAATATATACTTTCTCAGAGTGTTGTTTGGTTGTTGTTTCGACAACAACGAGACAAAGTAAAAATGTTGTATACTTTATTTAGTTGATGTGTGTTGCCTTTGTTGAAAGTTGAAAAACAAAAAAAAAAATTTTTTTAACTTTTGTGACATGCCAACAGAGTTGAAAAAATTCAAATATCAATTGTTTTGATTTCAAAATACAACCTTTTTCTTCCGAAAAGTTGACAGCTTAAACTTTTTCGAAAGACAACGATGACGCAAAGACAAAATAAACATTTCTAAAAATTCCGTTATATACTTTCTCCTAGAAATTCTCGTGACAATGAGCAAAGAAAGTAAAGAGAAAAATCATCCGACAACGAATGGATAAAGTATATATTGAAAAAATAACGAACGGAGTAAGCGATGGCGTAGCAACGACGACGAACAAATAAAGTATACAACAGGCGTTACTAGACTTCAATTATTGTAACAAGGATTCTCTATCTTTCTGGCAACAATTTGGGAACTTATAACAAATACCGGTTTTTGAGAAATTATTGAAGNACTTATAACAAATACCGGTTTTTGAGAAATTATTGAAGGTTTTTAAAATAAAGAGGCATACCTGCCTAATGGGAAGGTCTAGTCATGATAATTGTAGAATACGACGAAAAAGGCATGAGAGAATTNTACAACAGGCGTTACTAGACTTCAATTATTGTAACAAGGATTCTCTATCTTTCTGGCAACAATTTGGGAACTTTTAACAAATACCGGTTTTTGAGAAATTATTGAAGCTTTTTAAAATACAGAGGCATACCTGCCTAATGGGAAGGTCTAGTCATGATAATTGTAGAATACGACGAAAAAGGCATGAGAGAATTNAGAGGCATACCTGCCTAATGGGAAGGTCTAGTCATGATAATTGTAGAATACGACGAAAAAGGCATGAGAGAATTAGATAATGATGCAAAACCAACACCAATGACTACCACAATGGCACAGCTTAGAAGAACTGATGCCACGGAAGAGCTACTGAAAGTATAGTAAAGAGTCTATAGAACCACAGAGGCAAAAACCTCTACAAAACAGTGCAGAAAATTCAAATTTCTNAAAGTATAGTAAAGAGTCTATAGAACCACAGAGGCAAAAACCTCTACAAAACAGTGCAGAAAATTCAAATTTCCAACAGATGCCGCGGAGGTAAGGAATTTTGTAGAGATTTTAGATTCTACAAATGCAACAGACCAGAACATATCTCAACCATGTGTTTCCAAAACCTGAGAGGTCGCGGAGGATTCAGAGGTCAACAGACGAGAGGTAGATTGTGAGTTGTGGAATGGTATGAAGAAGAATAAGATTGGGTTCATTGACCTCAAGTTTGTTGTGAGTTGTGGAAAGGTATGAAGAGGAATGAGATTGGGTTCATTGACCTCAAGTTTAAACCATGCGTGTAAAGGTAGGGAAATTTAGGTAAGGGGAATAATCAATTATTTAATAATTTTTAGTGTAAAACTGTTTAAATTAATGAGGAAAATTATTACAAAATACGTAAAAATACTTAATTAATCAATTTAATTAATAATATTTAGTCCCAAAAGTCTTTTGAGAGTTTCTAGGCTAAGTAAAAGTGAATAGCCATAGTGGAAGTCGGCATTCTGGAGGTTATATGTCAGAGCAAAAGGGAGCACTAAGAATCGATGGTGGTTACTCGACGTCCGAACTCGCACCAAGCTCCTTGAATAAGAGTCGGATTGTAAGAGTTCATGCCAGCCGGTGTTGGGGTAAGGCTTCACTTTTGTCTGACACAGACGAAAAGTGGAAAAGACCATTCACCTTTGTGGGTTACTCACGAGGTGTCCGTAGGGTTAGGGTTGTTAGGGACTTTTAGGGGCGCAGAATTTTTTATGCACATGCGCAATAGATTTTCTCTTTAACTCTGATCATACAAGGCCATACTCACAACTCCTCTCTTCTTCCTTCACAGTTCGTCCTGATTTTTCAGTGTTCATTATGTATCTATAGGAAAGTGGAATTAAAAGTGTAAATTGGTTTGTCTATGGTTATTAATTGATGATTGGTCTATTTATTTAATTTAGTGAAGACTTGATTTGAGTTCAGCTTTATTGAGCGAAGAAAAACGCTCCTTAAAGAAACTGTGGAAGCTCTAGACATTCGTATGTAAGGTGCCGAAGAGAGTATCATTCCAAATTGTGACTATTAGCTATTAAGTACTCAAAAGAAGGTGTAAAACCACACGAAAGGGAAAAAATCCTTACAAGGTTAAACCTTTAGAAGCTCCTCATCCAATGCAGAATAGTTAGTTTTTAAGTATTGGAGCTCAGTTCGTCCCAACCAATAAAATCATCCCGGGAAACGTTTGTGGGCAAATTTTTGGACACTGACTAACTGACTAAGCAATGAAGACAAAATACGCTCTTGAATTAAAACATTTGAGCTTTGTGATACACGAATTAACCTCAAATTTACACATCGGTGGACAAAAATGTGGACATTAGAACGGAAAATTTTCATTTCTTACTAAAACCAGGAAAAAAATTCAATCTTGTTGACTACCACACCGTACGAAGGAAAGCCTACTGGATACAAGGTACCTGGCATCTCTCACAGAATAAGTAAATGAGAAAGCGAATGGGTTAAATGAATGCCGGCAAAGATGTGAAAGAGATTACTATGAGTGTCGGTACTTTATTATACCGAATCCCCTAACTTAAATTTTAGCTACTTAACCTACCGCGTGTGAATTGGCCGTAGGCCACTGTGAACGTCTTACACGGGTACCCTCTACTTAGTGTATTTGGAGCGCGTTACTTCGTGTCGTCGCACTTCGCCTTGCCATGGAGATGGTTCCAGTGAGAATTGTGTTTGAGAGTTCCGTTGAAGAATGTGTGAATTGTAGTTTTGTCACCGGTCGATTGAGGAATCGTGAAGGGATTTTGTGAATTTTAATTGAGCGATGGTGACAGGAAGCGTAATGAGTGTCCGGTTACCGATCGATCCGGTACTCTGAAAAATCAAATATGGAATTAGTAATTGTGAATTCATAATTAGCAGAATAGGACCAGACCTCGTCCGATCGATGCCGTGGCGCGAATCCGTCTGTCTGTCCACTCTCTTAGCTTGTCGCTGCTCGTTGGTTTCTCCGGGTAGCGGTAAGTATTTCAATTTAAATTGTAATTGTAATAAGTATTATTTTTATATTTGTGATTATACTAAAAGCCTACTCTGTCTTAACTAATACCTTATAAGCCTAAAATATTAGGAAAACAAGTATTTTATCGACACTGGAACTGTAAAAAAAAAATTTATCCAAGAAAAGCTTCCGAATTTAACAAAATTTTTAATACTGTCTGCATCTTGCAAANTTTATCCAAGAAAAGCTTCCGAATTTAACAAAATTTTTAATACTGTCTGCATCTTGCAAAAGGTGAAAAAAATTTTTGGAGACGAAGTAGTCGTCTTCCCCGAAATAAACAGAGAATTAATAGTTAACTATTCTTTATTCGCAATCGATAATCTTTTGATTTTCTGTTAGGGTCAACTTTTTGAAAAAATTCAAATGTANAACTATTCTTTATTCGCAATCGATAATCTTTTGATTTTCTGTTAGGGTCAACTTTTTGAAAAAATTCAAATGTAAAATCGATTTAGTAGACAGGACAATGGAATCGGAAGCAATTGAAACAGTTCTCATTATTAGGAACGAAACGAAATTTTGGTCGAATCATAGAATAGAAATTCAGTGAAAGCTTAACCAAGACAGTTAGGAATAAGCCGAAAGTCAGAAAACTGAATNGAATCATAGAATAGAAATTCAGTGAAAGCTTAACCAAGACAGTTAGGAATAAGCCGAAAGTCAGAAAACTGAACTCAGGATTATGAACTTAGCTACCAAAATTTATCACAAGAATTTTGGTACTAAACATGATAATTTTAGGTCAAACAACCGGAGCTATAGTGANGAATCATAGAATAGAAATTCAGTGAAAGCTTAACCAAGACAGTTAGGAATAAGCCGAAAGTCAGAAAACTGAATTTAGGATTATGAACTTCGCTACCAAAATTTATCACAAGAATTTTGGTACTAAACATGATAATTTTAGGTCAAACAACCGGAGCTATAGTGACAAATCCAGACACAAAGAACAATTGGATTAAGACGTGAACGGGTTTTATATTTTCTTATTATCAAAGTCAGGTTTAAGACCAGAAAGAGTATGTAAACAGTGTGTTTTTGAAAGTGGTACAGTCCATCAGAAATTTATTTATTACAGAGAAGAGACTTGTGGCGCATGCCCCTTTCCTAGAGAAAGCAGGTTAATTTTTTTCTTGTTAGTTAAATTTTTTTCTTCTGGGAAAACACTACAACAACATCAGAAAAACTATTGAAAAGTAGGATACAAATTTGAAAAAAAAACAAGTCTCTACAATCACTAGAAAATAATGCACAGTGCGCATTGTACATTCGCATGTAGCGTTTATATAAATTTATTATAAATTATGAATTTTTAAGTAAATACTCTGATTTCTTTTTACTCAACTTGTAGGTTTAGTATTGCAATTTGCAATAACATGATTTCCTTCTTTTGCAACGGATTATCTTCTTAAATATTAAGTATTTTAGTAATTTTTTTTGGAGTAAATTATAAAAATCATTCCCGGAATCAGCCTAAAAATGCTTTATTAGAATGTTTCTACTAATTCAAATCCTTTAGGAATCCATCTCCAACAATTTTGCCACAATTAAAACCAGACTTTAATTCCTATTAAAAGGCATTTCATTTCAGGTTCTATGGAGACCGTTTGCTTTCGTTTCGCTTTATAGGGTCGCGCAGTTTTGATGTTTGACNTTTTGCCACAATTAAAACCAGACTTTAATTCCTATTAAAAGGCATTTCATTTCAGGTTCTATGGAGACCGTTTGTTTTCGTTTCGCTTTATAGGGTCGCGCAGTTTTGGTGTTTGGCATGGGAGATTTTTGGGAGAAAATTTGGGACCGTTTGTGTACATTTAGTTCTCTATGGATTGTTGTCATGAGAAACAAAAACGTGACGAAATATTTTAAAATGACTTTTAATTAACAAATAACGATCCCAAATTTTCTCCCAAAAATCTCCCATGCCAAACAACAAAACTGCGCGACCCTATAAAGCGAAGCGACAACAAACGGTCTCCATGGACCCTGTTTCATTTTATAAATTTTTCTGACTCATAAGAATACGGTACCCAAGGTTGCTATGAGAAATTTATAAAAACCATCTTTGATATCAAAGATGTTCAAAATTCCTCATAGCAACCTTGATGGTACTTTTGGCAATTGCAAACCAGATAGTGTACAATAATTTTAATCGTTATAACAATAGGAAGCTTAAAATTCTTCATGTTTTGTTTGTCACTCATAAACTAGAAAATATCCATAATCGCTACAAAAATTTCTTCCTTCACTCATAAATTAATTCGCCACAATATCTAAAAATAAGCTACTGCTGATTCGTTGTTGTCCTATTACTGGAAGATGCCTAATAAGCAACGTAAAGATTGTCCTCGTAAGAAAATTATTGAATCACGATCTTGGAAATGCTATGTTGTGGTAAGGTTAATAAAAGTACAATAAATTCCTACAGTTTAATACATTATTTTATAATCAGGTCAACAAAGATAAACAACACTTGTTCAGCAGTTTTTTGATGAAAAGTAAAATACTCAAAATTTTTCAAGCCCTTGGTGTTGGTTACTTGATTGATGGATTGAAGAAGAAGCTACCGAATCCTGCTATTCACTTCTCTATTGTATTGGCCAATGAATTGGGTTTAGGTGGAGAAATCTTTGTCAACAAATTCATCCAAAATTTGAAGAATGATCTTGTCGCCTTTCATCGTGAAGTTACAAACTCAGAATTTACGTTTAATGAAAGACTGGACGAGTACAAAGAACAAATGGAGAAAACCATGTCAAAGGTCCAGAGTTTGACCGAACTAAATTCACTCTAAATACTAAAATGGAACACTTATCAAAATTTATACTTAAAAGTCACATTGCATTCAAATAACAAAGCCAGCTCTCGGTGATTGCTATGAATTAGTTGAACCTTCGTTGAATTTTATTCCATTTGGATCAACTCGATCATTTGGAATATCATGCGGACAGAATATAGTATAATAGTCATCCAATTTAAACGGCTTGAAGTAAATATTTAAAAACTGAAAAAGTTAAAAAGAGTTGATGCTTAATGCAGTTAATACGTGAGGAGAATGTGTTATAGGACCCGTATTTTTCGGTTGTCACACGGATATGTTATAATCAAAGTTCACTGTATGACAAGTTACTCGAATGTGTTCTATACCCAATCCTATACAAATGAAATAACGACTAGTATAGTATAAAAAGTAAATTCCTCCAAAAATGAAAGTTTTATGAATTTGATTGAATTTTATTTGGAGGAAAATAGGGAAACTTTGGACCGACTTAACTTTTTAAGCCGCACATTCACGATCAGTTAGAATTCTAATAAGTTGTATTTAAGTAAACATAAACAAAAAACAGATATTCATTATTTCACAGGATTCAATTCTCAAAATTTGATCAGTCTCAAACATCGCTATCTATATACATTTTATAAAACCTACTTATATTCTTATATCCGTGATAAAACCATCACATATATAATTATCAGGTTGTTCGTTGGAAAAACGATAGTGTTATAACCATCGCCTACGGTAACAGTAAGATTTATATCCATCAGATTTACTTCGAAACTCCAAATAAACGATTTGAGTCAAAGTGTTTATAAATTCGGTCTTAAATTTAATCCTTTTCCATACAAAACTTGTATAATAGAATACATTTTCTTTATGGAGCTTACAAAATGGATGGTTCGGTCACCCAAATAGATACACTCTAAATTATTTCAGGGAAATTTAGAAAGTACACTATCTAAAAAATTAATTCCAATATTGTCCTTGAATTTGTGATACTGTCAGTACTATTGCAGACATAGGTGTTTACATTAAAAATCAATACTGAAACCTAGAAAGTAAACAGTACACTGAATTTAGGTATATCAAACTTAATTCACACTAGCTACTTAATTGTTGCCTTAGATAAAAATGAGTCGGGAAGAATCAAGATTTGATCCAGGTAGTCAGAAAATGTTCTGTTTCATCTGTTCTGATAATCAAGTTACAGTTGAATATTCCAACATTCTTCTCAGAATCAGTAATTTAGAAAACACTGAAGATGAGAAACGGAAGTTGATGACTGTGTTGTGTCAGTTACTCCGTGTGAAATGGACTGTTGTCCAAGACTTGTTCATCCACTCTGTACATTTTCCATTTTGTGAAAATTGTTTACAGTCTGTCATCAATATGATCAGTCTCAGGGAACAACTTTTTGAAATTGAAACAAATATACGAAAGAAAATTGGGAATATTGAGAAATCAATTGCTCAGAACTTTCAACATGAGAAAATAGAAAATTGGAGTTTGAATGAAACAGAGGGAAATAATTCGTACACTGACTATCGTCAAAATTTTCAAAATGAAGTTATGCAAGGTTAGCGAATTTTGAGGTTTCACAAATTCTGTATACCTTATTACCAACACAACCTTTACTTTCGAGTCAATTTAAAATATTTTTGATTTCTAGTTTTGTATTTTATATGATTTTTTGATTATTTCATAATATTGTGTAGTTTTGATTTTTAAAAACTAATGGAAAACAATGAGGGTATTCCCAAATTTGATAAATTTAAAAAGTTTTATTTGAAAGTGACCTATGAAACGAGCGTTCTGATTGGCTTGTTTTCTTTTTTCTTTATTAAATTTTAATAAACTCAGGAGTAGTGTTGTCCCGATGCATCGGCCCAGCAAATGTATCGGTCGCGGATTTGGTCACCTACTCGTACCGGCAACTAATTTCCAAAACTAATTATCGACAAGTTGGGCGATGTTGTGGCAGAGTCAGAAATTTTTTTGTTTTTCAATTATTCTTTTCAAATACCGAAAAAATTGTCAATATTTTCTATTTTATTAGCAAAATGCTGGTAGTAATTTCATTATCAGGAGCATTTGCTTGAATTAACTTTCAATTCTTGTTGAATAGTTTCAATTCTTTAATTTATGTTATGTTGAACGGCGCATGTTTGCTTTTCAGTTGATTGTTTATTTAATTTTTGTATTAGTTGCTGCTTTTCCAACTCCTCCACGCAAAATAATTTTCACTTTACTAAAGTCTACTTCTTTAGTAAACTTGAAACATTGCTAACATTTTGCATTTGTTTTCCATCTTTCGTCTTAAAATGACACCAAGTTGTGCTTTTTCTTCAAGAATTGATGTGTAACATTGCTGATTCTAATTAATATGTATACATTTCAGCCATCTATAANATTCTTGTTGAATAGTTTCAATTCTTTAATTTATGTTATGTTGAACGGCGCATGTTTGCTTTTCAGTTGATTGTTTATTTAATTTTTGTATTAGTTGCTGCTTTTCCAACTCCTCCACGCAAAATAATTTTCACTTTACTAAAGTCTACTTCTTTAGTAAACTTGAAACATTGCTAACATTTTGCATTTGTTTTCCATCTTTCGTCTTAAAATGGCACCAAGTTGTGCTTTTTCTTCAAGAATTGATGTGTAACATTGCTGATTCTAATTAATATGTATACATTTCAGCCATCTATAAAAAAAATATATATTTAATGCATGTGCAAAAATTCATGATACCATGAACGCCGAAGTAGTAAATCTTTGTAAAAATCAAGTCTTTATGATTAAGAATTTGTGGAGTATATCTTCTAAACAAAAATTTTTCTTGGCAAACTCTTAACAGTTTCAGAAATATCATTGAAAAGTAGCGTTCGAAGTTAAAACATCAAGTCTCTACGATTATTAGAAAAGAATTCATGCTTTATTGAAAATTGAAAAGCAATTACATTTTTGTATGACGACGTACTAAGAGTTGGTGTTTCAAAATAATATTCAAAAATTTCGATTTTCAAAAATTCATAACTTCTGAAATATTTATGATAGATTCTTTCAACTTAAGTATCTTACTTTTCAATTGTCTTTCTGAAATTTGAAACGTTTCTCTAGAAAAAAAACTTAAAGTAGCTGGTTTCTCTGTGAAAAAAAGCTAACCTGCTTTTCCTAACAAAAGGGCATGGGATGAAACAGAGCCCTAGCTTCCTAGCCATAATAATCAGTGACCACTGTATTAAAAAGTTCAAAATCTATTGTTTTATTTTGTGAAACAACAGAGTACAGAAACAAGGAGATGCTGAAGGACAAAGTAGAGGAGATGATGAGAATTCGAAGTGAATCCACAGCTATCAATTTATCACTTATTCAACTTCAATTGGAAAAAAATATTTATCAAATTGATGAACCTTCAAACAGTGCTACATTAAGTGTTAGCAACAATTTAGATGTAATAAATTTGGACGCTGAAATTTTGAATATAGAGGATAGAGAGCCTGAGGCTATGAGGTGGTCGGAAGACTATCCCAATGTACTCGGTATCAGTAACACAGTATACGATACCTACAACAATTCTCTTGAGTGTGAATACACCATTGGAATTGTTGCTCCAGACATTCAACCTTTAGTCGGCATTGACAACTCTAACGATGAACTACAAAGGTGATTGTAATTGTTTACTAATATGTAGTCATTACAGAGTACAAACAGTCTGTTGCAACAAATCGTGCCGGTTCAATATTTAACCGTTATCAAAAGTGAGACATGGAAAACGGTTTTTGAAAAGTATTACAATTTTTTAATGTCTTAAAACCTTAATTAAACCTTTGATTGAGCACGCCAGTCTCAAAAAGTACATACAAAAATTTCAATTTTCAAAAAATCCTAACTTTTGTTCAAGTGATAGGAGCTAAATTGTTTGCCAAACATGACGCACCATTACTTCCATATTCTTTTTCAAATTATTACAATTTTCCAACTGCAATTTTTTTCTGAAGAAGTATATTCTAAGAAACTAATTGCAGTAAAACCTGTGTTTGTGCGACCCACTCTGATTCGTCAAGAATAATAAAGGATACTCCCAATACCGTAAAGATGCAGTTAAAGGTTCAGTTGTATTTCAAATCTAAGTTTTATTCTATTTTTTTCAGTCTTAGCGAAACAATTAACTATAGTCGTTAATTTAACTTCTGCCCACGACTCTAGCAATGGTAATGAAAAAAAAAACCTTTACTTCACTTAACTTTACTTTGAAGAATTAAAACTTTTAGCCACAGTTGAAAAAGTGCCGTCCAATTATTTGAGTTTTACGTTTACCACCATATGAGAAAAGTGAGACGAGGCGGAGCATCGTTGTTGCACAAACACAGGTTTTACTGTAAGTATAAGAACACTACTGCTTTTAACCAGTAAAGANGCGGAGCATCGTTGTTGCACAAACACAGGTTTTACTGTAAGTATAAGAACACTACTGCTTTTAACCAGTAAAGAGTGTAAGGCAATACTAACTTCACATGTTCCTATGGTTCTGTGCAACATTGTATATATATATATAATTTAGTGGATAGATTGTTTACAAAGTAAATCAATCTATTATCATTTAGTGACTTCGGAATTAAGTCATAACTAATGGAAGGGTTATAGTTAGAACCGGTTGAATTTGTTGAAACATGNAAAAAGTACATACAAAAATTTCAATTTTCAAAAAATCCTAACTTTTGTTCAAGTGATAGGAGCTAAATTGTTTACCAAACATGACGCACCATTACTTCCATATTTTTTTTCAAATTATTACAATTTTCCAACTGCAATTTTTTTCTGAAGAAGTATTCTAAGAAACTAATTGCAGTAAAACCTGTGTTTGTGCAACCTACTCTGATTCGTCAAGAATAATAAAGGNCTGTGTTTGTGCAACCTACTCTGATTCGTCAAGAATAATAAAGGATACTCCCAATACCGTAAAGATGCAGTTAAAGGTTCAGTTGTATTTCAAATCTAAGTTTTATTCTATTTTTTTCAGTCTTAGCGAAACAATTAACGATAGTCGTTAATTTAACTTCTGCCCACGATTCTAGCAATGGTAATGAAAAAAAATAACCTTTACTTCACTCAACTTTACTTTGAAGAATTAAAACTTTTAGCCACAGTTGAAAAAGTGCCGTCCAATTATTTGAGTTTTACGTTTACCACCATATGAGAAAAGTGAGACGAGGCGGAGCATCGTTGTTGCACAAACACAGGTTTTACTGTAAGTATAAGAACACTACTGCTTTTAACCAGTAAAGCGTGTAAGGCAATACTAACTTCACATGTTCCTATGGTTCTATGCAACATTGTATATATATATATAATTTAGTGGATAGATTGTTTACAAAGTAAATCAATCTATTATCGTTTAGTGACTTCGGAATTAAGTCATAACTAATGGAAGGGTTATAGTTAGAACCGGTTGAATTTGTTGAAACATGNTTTAGTGACTTCGGAATTAAGTCATAACTAATGGAAGGGTTATAGTTAGAACCGGTTGAATTTGTTGAAACATGCTGTATCATACTGGCGTTATTCAATTTATTTGTGCATAACCAAATCTTCAACCCTATATGAACACGAACCTTTAGCTTTTGTTTCAATTCATGTACAATAATATACTAACATTCGAGTATCAAAATTCCACTAGTTTTTTTTATCGATTAAATTTAAATCGACTCGCAAAAAGCTCATCCATGCAGCATTCTTACCCCTAGTTGCTAATTTTTATTGTTGAATCACTTATCGAATCACTCTGTATATAGACATAAATTTGACTATTCTATAAACAGCAAGCAACCAATCCCAGCGACAACACCAGAGTCTGCAAATGTAGAGAATGACGCTAAACTAGCAACAATAATTGAGCCATTGACACAGAAATGTATCCGATGTGCGTGTGGAGATATAAGCAACAATTTGCCNATATGAACACGAACCTTTAGCTTTTGTTTCAATTCATGTACAATAATATACTAACATTCGAGTATCAAAATTCAACTAGTTTTTTTATCGATTAAATTTAAATCGACTCGCAANACGAACCTTTAGCTTTTGTTTCAATTCATGTACAATAATATACTAACATTCGAGTATCAAAATTCCACTAGTTTTTTTTATCGATTAAATTTAAATCGACTCGCAAAAAGCTCATCCATGCAGCATTCTTACCCCTAGTTGCTAATTTTTATTGTTGAATCACTTATCGAATCACTCTGTATACAGACATAAATTTGACTATTCTATAAACAGCAAGCAACCAATCCCAGCGACAACACCAGAGTCTGCAAATGTAGAGAATGACGCTAAGCTAGCAACAATAATTGAGCCATTGACACAGAAATGTATCCGATGTGCGTGTGGAGATATAAGCAACAATTTGCCAAAGAACAAGAATTTAAAGACAAAACAAAAGCAAAAGAATTATGAAAACCTTATGAAAACCAGGTCGAGAATCAATGAAAAACCACGTTAGTTTAAAATTTGGTACTTTTGAATGGGAAAATTTATTTGTCAGTTTATGATTTTTCAGTACAACACTTCTGTCCGTTCTGTCCCGCAAAATTTCAAATTGTAAGCAAGTTTAGAGAACATCTACTAATCACTCATTTTGCTTCTCAAAAGAAAATTGAGGAGCAAAGTAAAGAAAATTTGACTGCATCAGAGTCAGAACGCGAGGATGATGAGAATGTTAAAAAATTTCAAGAAAATCTTGAAGTCAAAGGTATGTCAAGAATTAATAAAGAGGAGAAATTAGTATTTTATAATAATTACAATACTAGGTTAATATTATTTAATTGTTGCAGTCTTGCAACTAGCAACCCCTGAAGCAGGGAGTATTTTGTTTTGATTGTTTTACCAAACTTTCAACAAAACTTTTGTATTTGGTATAATTTTTTCCAAAAATTTTTTTTAAACTGGGAGAAAAAGGGGAAACAAAATTTTTAGCAGGTTTTTACAAAATAGATGTTTTAAGTTTGAATGGAAATGTTTGGTTTGAGGTGCCAAATTAAAAATTTAAGCGTTAGAATCGCTTTAAATTAGTTTGATAATATAGAGTACGACTAATACCATATAATTTACTTAGAGAATCCTCTTGTATTTATTAGGGCTAACGTTACCGTGCCTAACACGAAACGATATGATAAAAACCGTTTCGTTTTGTGTCATGATATTTTAGGCACGATAAGTTATAGTGTCGTTCCGTTTCGTTGCGTATCCGGAGTGGACACGACACGGTAAGAATGGTGACATGACATGGAACACGATAAGAAATAAACATATACAAACCTGTGCAAGACTTGTTTTTATCGCCGCCGAGACCAGCGATGATAATTTCAAAGTGTACTACTTATTGTTTATTGAAATCAACGAATTGTATGCAGCGTTTAGAATTTGAATTGTTCCGGTCTGACGAAGAATAAACCACTTCGGAAGTGAAGATTGCTTACAATGATTATTTCTAAATCAGTAAACACCACCATTCATATATCTGTAAAATTTTTAGTAAAATTATTTTATGCGCTATGTCCGGAGTTCAATGCCCTCTTACTACTTCCTTTCACCCCATTATCTTAAATCGAAACCAAAATAATTCATTGATTCCGTCTGATGCTATTATTTAAACAGAGAAAGTCAGAAATTAAAATAAATTAAATGAGGAGTTGGCTTAGTTTTTCGGAATTGCGTCGCCTGACCTTATAAAAAATTTCAAAATTAATTATTATATTTAATTAAATAAATCATTAATCAGGAAATAAGTTAGGAATATTTAAGCGCACTTTGCAGAAAGTTACATATAAGCATACTGTTTCGAAAAAAACCTGCCAATATTCAATATTCTACTATCCACAGGTTATGTCAGAGTCACACGGGTCTACCGTATATATATTTTTAATCAATATATTTTTTCTTGCAATTTCGAATGGTTCCATTACGACTTCGTTGATTTGGTGCAAATATATTTAATTTGAATTACATTTGACACAATAACCGAGAGCTTAGAAATATTACAATATTAACAAAGTAACTTATAGAAACTTCTACTTGTNACATTTGACACAATAACCGAGAGCTTAGAAATATTACAATATTAACAAAGTAACTTATAGAAACTTCTACTTGTGCCAGATTTGGCTAAAAATTTTGACTTACATTCTCAACCATCATTGCTTCTCGTGACTGTAAAAATAGTTCAGAAACCTGACCATAGCGATGTCTAAGAAGCAATTGGGTAGCAACAAGCCTTGGTTACTGAGCTCTAATGTCAGCTTATCACCTATAAATTAGTGTGAGACTTATTTTAATATTAGGCCTGATGTAAAGTGACATTACCTTAAAGGATAAAAGCAAAGACAGATCTGGGTTTAACTCTTACCTGACCTACGAGATAGTCTTAGTTTTTTAAAGTTCGATATTAGGTAATTGGTGTGTAATTCTATTCAACTGAATTTAATTTGATCTAATTTATAAAAAAAAATTTAAGCCGATCTAACTTTCCGATATGTGCAGAATTTTTTCTTTTCAAATTGAAATGCACTAGACAACCATCCAAAAAATTATCAATTCCGAGGTGGTTTATTCTTCGTCGGAGCGGTTGAATTATAGAATGTATTATAATTTGAAATACATTAGCAAGGTGTCTTGCTTAAACTAGGGAAAACTACGAGACATGCAAGAAGCCAGCATAAAGGCATCAGCACAAAGCTATCTCTACTACATGATCTAATTTACTCATTTGCACAAATTTTTGCACGTAACTATTTGGTAATTTGTGAAACGGAGTGCCTTGTAAAAGATTCNATTTACTCATTTGCACAAATTTTTGCACGTAACTATTTGGTAATTTGTGAAACGGAGTGCCTTGTAAAAGATTCTTTTGTGTCGGATCCAATTTGCTTCACAGAAATTACACTCAATCAAATAAAAATTGTCTCTGTATGCGTTTCATGAAATAGGGGATATTAAACAAAATAGAATCATTACTTGAGAAAATATTGGATTATGGTTTCAAATTCGACACTATAGTTGCTCTAGGAATTAAATTTTGGTATGAATAGAAATAAATGTTATAAAGATTTGNATTTACTCATTTGCACAAATTTTTGCACGTAACTATTTGGTAATTTGTGAAACGGAGTGCCTTGTAAAAGATTGTTTTGTGTCGGATCCAATTTGCTTCACAGAAATTACACTCAATCAAATAAAAATTGTCTCTGTATGCATTTCATGAAATAAGGGATATTAAACAAAATAGAATCATTACTTGAGAAAATATTGGATTATGCTTTCAAATTCGACACTATAGTTGCTCTAGGAATTAAATTTTGGTATGAATAGAAATAAATGTTATAAAGATTTGNTTTCAAATTCGACACTATAGTTGCTCTAGGAATTAAATTTTGGTATGAATAGAAATAAATGTTATAAAGATTTGGCAAAAAAATTCTTATCGTAACCATGTCGTGTCCGCTTTTTGTACGTATCGTTCCGTTCCGTGACGTGTCTTGTATAAAAACATATCGTACCGTGTAGTGTCTCCATTGAAAGTTATCGTTCCGTATCGTGTCTACTGTAGACATGCCACGACACGGCACATTAACAGCCCTAGTGTTTATAAACAAAATAAACACACAGTCAATAGCAAATAATGAAAAAAATAGAAAAAACAAAATAAGAATACAATAATACAAAAAAGAAAGATTAAACCAACTTTGTTGTACAAGATCTATGTTGTTTACAGGCAATAAAAATTTATGTATAAAGAAAGGTTATTGACCCCAATCACACTAAGGCCACAACAATGGGTTGAACCGCTTGGTTTAAATATTGAATCCGATTAAAAAAAATTTTTTTTACATAAATCGTATTATTAGTGAGAATTATTCGCAAATTCTTTCGTTTGGTAGATTTATATGATTCAGCAGAAATGGTCGAAACTTCAGAAGATGAAACAAAACTGGAACCAATAGCAGCAGAAATATCTTCAACTTCTGATGATGAAACTGACTTTGAGGAAAATATCGAAAGTAGGCAAGATGAAAAGGTGGCAAGTGATGATAGTCAGGAAATGAAAAAAATTTATACCCCTCCTGTCAAACGCCAAATACATTTTACTCCACCCAAGGCAAAACGAAAGAAATCTCGTCAACGGACAAAACCTTCTCCAGTTAGTGTTAGCACATCAGAGTTAGCAAAGCTCCCGAATACTACAGAAGGTGAAGAATATGAAGGGAAGGATAAGACCATTTGGACAACAATCGAACCACTCAAAACAAAAACAAGAGCTTACAACATTCTTCGGGAAAATGGAAAACTCCTTGGAAAAGCTGCTGATCCAAACTTAACTCCAGCAGAACTCATGAAACTTATGATTACACCAGATATTGTGGACCTCGTTGTCAAGTATACAAACAAATTTGCAGAGAATTACATGGAGAAGAAAAATGCACGGACGAAGGAGGATACAACAGTAGAAATAATTTCACCAAATTCATCCAAACGTCGTTGTATTCGATATCCGGAGTCTTGGAACCCAACCAATCGTGACGAGATATATGCTTACATTGGAATACTTCTGTATTTTGGGTTGGAGAAGAAAGGGTAAGTCGAACATAGACAATTAGTAAGATTAATGGAAGTGGTAAGAAGTATCATTTGTAGTCGATGGAGATATGATTCTAAAAATCTACAGTTGAAATTCGACTTTAGTAATCTATTGAATTATTTAGAAATTATGTTATTTTTTGTCAAAATTTAGTTGAATTTGATTAGGTGGTTTATTAATTTTAAATTTTTGTAACAAAGTTTCTTCACGGAATTTCCCTGTGACGGACATTCAGTGTGACGAACAATCCATGTTGCGAACTTTCCCTGTGACGAATATTCCGTGTGACGAACAATCCGTGTAGAGTCAGAGCTATTGTTTTCAACCATTACCAAAGCAACCATGGTAACCGATCGGATTAAAAATTTACACAAGCATAGTACCTAGCTTTGAGACTAGGAAAAGCGTTAAAAAATTTAAAAATTTGCGGTCAACAACCGAAGCGGTGTTTCAAACTGTGATTTTTGGCTATTTTGGGCCCCTTTTATTTTAGAAACGAAAGCTCGTAATGGATTCGGGTTTTTTGCAATGCAATCCCTACGACACTCCC
Source organism: Holacanthella duospinosa (assembly GCA_002738285.1). NCBI lineage: Eukaryota > Metazoa > Arthropoda > Collembola > Poduromorpha > Neanuridae > Holacanthella > Holacanthella duospinosa. The sequence continues at coordinate 194,830 of NIPM01000062.1, forward strand.
TAGATGTGTTTTTTGGAAAATCTTAATTTTGTTTACAAAGGTACTAGAGGGCCTGAAATTCAAAAAAGAATTTGAGCATTCTATTAACCTGAAATTGATAGTGGATGTGCATTGGGGTTTTCTAAAATGAAATTATATTTGAAATCATTAAGTCACCTGGGTTAAATGTTTGAATTAAGACCAAATTTTAACATTAATTGAGTAGATGTCATTCAAATATGTGAATGAAAAATCATTTTGCAATGTGAATTTTTAAAATCTAGTTTCCGGTTTGTATTATTGTTGCAAGTTGTTGAGAGAATAAAAAAAAATTCTTGATGAAAATTTTTTGAAGGGGGTGCAGACGGATGAGGGTGCACTATATCCAAAGTTGCAAAAATGGGGTCCATTTGTCAAAGTTTTCTTTGGTATTTATGGACCGATTCAGATGAAATTTTGCATGAACATTCCCAATCGCATTCCCCAAGTGGAGTTTTTTAGATTTTGAAAATTTCAACTTTTTGAATTTTTATAACATTTTGGAAAGAAAATTAAAAAAAATACACTTAGGTCATGTGTGGTATCAATCCACTCCTTTCGACTCCAACATTCATGTGGAACCAATTATAATTAATTTTAACCAGAAATTCCGAAATTGGAAATAACCGAATTCGAATTTTTTGTGAATATCTATCATTTATTCAGTTATTTGTAGGCCGACCGGGCTAAGAATTTGTGAATATATAGAGGATGATGGTTTGTAGGTGGAACTTTTTTTAAATTTTGAAAATTTTAATTTTTTGAATTTTTGAAAAAAAATTTTTTTTGAAAGAAAAAAAAAAATATTAAGTAGTGTGTGGTATCAATCGACTCCTTTCGATTCCAGCATTCATGTGGAACCAATTATAATTAATTTCGACCAGAAATTCGTATTTGGAAATACCCGAAATCAGATTTTTTTGCGCTTATCAATGATTTATTCGGTTATTTGTATGCCGATCGGGCTATGAATTTGTAAATATATTGAGGATGATATTTTGCAGGTGGACTTTTTTTTAGGTTTTGAAAGTTTAAATTTTTTGAATTTTTGAAAAAAAAATTTCTTTTTGAAAAAAAATTACTAAAGTGGTAATGAATTAGGACGACGCTTTAGTGCCCATTAACTACGATTCTAATCTAGCACAAGCTATCGGTTCTGGTCACATTCGTATAAAGACTGGGGAATTATTTACAAAGATTTTAATCAAAAAAGAAGAATAGTAGATAGTGAACGAATTTTTGTAAACTAAAAGTATTGTTTATTCATTCTATACTGTTATTTTCATTTCGGGCCATAATTCAACCTTTTGACCCATGTTACCTAACGATTTGATATACAGGGTCATTTGAAAGTAGCTCCGGGCTTTTGAAAATTTGTATCTCTTTATTGGGTTGACACAGGAGTCTCGTTTATGATTCATTGGAAAGCTGAATGTCAAGAAGAAATATTGGTCACAATCAAAAAAGATAGGAACCAGCATCACTAAGGTCAATTCATGATTAACTTAAAAATTCTTAATTTAGCATTAGGATTACCATGGCGGCTTTTATTGTCGCAAATTCAAACAATTCCTTTCAGCACTTTTTATAGCAACCAAACCGATGTTGATCAAATAATTCAAGATTTGTTTCTAAAACTTTTCCATGCCAATCGTAATGCTAAATTAAAAAATTTCCGTTTGATCATGAATTACTTCTAATAATGGTGACCTTTGAACTTTGCGATTGTGTCCAATATTCCTTCTTGACATTCAGCTTTCCAACGAGTCCAAAACGATAACTGTATGTCAATTCAATAAAGAGGTACAGATTTTCAAAAGCCCGGAGCTACTTTCAAATGACCCTGTATAATTTCAATTTCGAAAACCCTAATGCACATCCCTTATCAATTTCAGCTTAACAGAATGCTCAAATTTTTTTTGACTTTCAGGCCCTCCGGTGGTGGCCTTTGAAAACAAAGTTAAGATTTTCCGAAAAACAGCTCTAGGAATGCCAAAGTGGTTGAATTGCGAAAAACCGGAAACCATTACAATTTTTCGTTCCTGAGATAAAAGGGGCCCAAAATAGCCAAAAACCACAATTTGAAACACCGCGGCGGCGGTCCACCGCGGGGGCGGTCAACCGCGAATCTTTGAAAAACTTTTAGACTTTTCTTACTCTCAAAACTTAAGTACTATGCCCGTAAAATTTTTCAATCCCATTGGTAGCTATGGTCAAAAAAATTTTGAAAACAATAGTTGTCTCTCTGTAACGAACATCCCGGGCACAGAAAACTTATTCTGAGTTAATACATAAATCCGTAAACTAGCTGCCAGTAACAAATTCAATCAGCAGTCATTACCGCAACGTCAATGATTGTTGACTTAACCCATTTTGAAGGGGAAAGAGGACAAAAAAGTAAAAAAAATTTACTTTCAGTTTTGCCCTACTAACATATAGTCTAATTTGTCTACGTAGGATCTCTGGACTGAAAGAAGCTTGGAATACCAACGGGAAGTACACAATTCCTTGTATTGCAGCGACAATGCCCAGGGATCGTTTCGCAACTATTTCAAGTTTCCTTCGATTTGATGACCAAGTAGCACGACACAATGCAATAGCTGAGGGTAAAATGCCATCGAAACTCTGCTATGTGTCCGAAGTATTTGACCCCTTCGTGGATAACATACAGTCTCTTCTTCGTCCTTTCGAAAACCTCGTTGTAGATGAGATGTTAGTGAAGTTCAAAGGCACTTCCAAATTCCGTGTCTACATGAAATCAAAACCTGGCAAGTAAGTTGAAAACTTAATTATAATTCAAATATGCTCATTCAGTATATAAGTAGCAACATTAACTATAAGTCTATTTTTGATTAAAGTTCAAGGAAATGTTTTTATAGCCAGACATTAATTTGTTTGAAATTTCCACCCGTTCTATAATTTGATACGTACAATAGAGAATATTTGAGTATTTACGGTCGAACGTTAGTGTTAAGAGAAAATAGAATGTAATATAAAATTTTCGTTTATTACTACTTTTCTCAGGTATGGAATGAAAATTTGGGCTTGCTGTGATGCCAAGACAGGATATGTATTGCGCCTAATATTGTACCAAGGAAAGCAAGGTGACAAAGTTGAGACGCAGCTTGGGAAGAATGTTGTTTTGGGATTGGTTAAGAAATACTTTGGAAGTGGAAGAGGTGTCACTACTGATAACTTTTTTACATCAAAGTCATTAGGCCAAGAACTTATGGATAAAAAGATGTCGCTATTGGGAACACTCAATAAAAATAGAATGGACATCATTCCAGCATTTGTAGATGGAAGAGGCAGAGAAGTCGAATCATCCCTTTTCGCCTTTTACAAGGATTTCACAATGGTAAGCAAAAGTTTTTTTTAGTATTTTGTTCAAAAAATTTGAATGAATGGAACTGCAACAGAAATGTCATTCATATTATTTCCTCCAACTTCGAAGAATTTGTCGGGAATGAGGTCCTTCGATGACCCTTGACCCTTGTCCTGTGTGGAGATAGGTCACCAGGCTCACCAAAAATCAACAAAAAACAATTAAATAATTAAAATTAAATAAATATAATTTTTACCAAAATGGTCGAGAGAGAGAGATCCGTTTATTACAACGGTCAAAATGCATCTGAGTCTATCCACAGGGATAGACTCATCAATAGGTAAGTTATATATATATAGGTATGATAATAATAATAATAATAATAATAATAATAATAATAATAATAATAATAATAATAAAACTATATCTAGGGAGGGTACACTGAATGAAAGAAAGGTAAGAAGAAGACAACACAGCAGGTGTGTTGTTGTTGTTAGTGGTGAACGGAAGTCCAGTTCCGTTCACCATATGATGTGAGTCCGGGGGTTGGTTTCCCAACAAATTATCGCTTGCTAGGGCACAACATTATATCTAAATTTTAAAATATGTTACACAAACCAATGTAGGGAAATCCATAAGTATAAAATAAATTGAAAATCTAGAAACAATAAGAATTAGATTTTAAAAAATTAAATACTAAGTTTTGGCTAACTTTTCCTGATTTCAAAGTTAGTCGAGAAACACTTATTAACCCTTATAAACGCCGTTCATTTTAACAAACATACTCTACTCCAATACTACCTATAAGTAACTCTACCAATTTGGACTGTTTTGCAAATTTATTGTAAGTGAAAAGCTACGAACGACGAGTCTGGCTAAAAAAGATTAAAGTTCGTCAACAAACGACAGAGAGTAGTGAGATTACATTACTGTCTTACTTACTACCTTAGTCGACAGGTAACTATCGTAAAACTAGAACCTATAAATGATAATTTGTATAATTGCAGGTATCTTATGTGCCTAGAAAAAACAGAACAGTTGTTCTCTTGTCTACACAACACCATACAAGGGAAATCGAACCGGAAATCAAGAATAAGCCAATAATTATTTTAGACTATAATAAAACAAAAGGAGGGGTGGATACGGCAGATCAAATGATTGCAAAATATTCTTGTCAACGAAAAACAAATAGGTGAATTTTTTATATTTTAATATATCATATTCAGGAATCAATGAAATTTTCGATTTAATTCTACAAATATTCCAGAATTAATTTCAATACGAGAATGACAGCTTTTTTATACAATAGATGAATTATTTCTTAGTTATTTTTAAGCATTAATTGTATTAAGAATGTTTGGCTATTCCTCACAATATTTCAAATACTTGTATAATCTACAAAAGCCATAATATCAGAATTTGAAATTATTTGTTTGCAGTTACGCTACATTTCATATTTCAAACTAAATTTTTTTAATTTGGTAGATGGCCTATGAAAATATTCTTTGCAATTTGTGACATTGGAGCACTCAACGCCTACAACATATGGAAAATGCACATGACAGCGTCCAGCAAGAACGTTACTAGGCTAGATTTCCTTCGAACACTTTCAGAAGCTCTAATGGAACCTGTTATAGAGGAAAGAGCCAGAAGACCAAGGAGTTATATGCTATCTTTAAGCACAAAATCAGCCATGAAGACAATGGGACATCCAGTACCATTGCCGATAACAGTTACCCCAAATTGTTCAACTAGTCAAGGTAGATGTAATATATGTGAGGGAAATTCAAAGAGTAGAAAGAAAACCAGAAATCGTTGCAAATTATGCAATTTATACATTTGCAAAAGCCATAGCGAAATTGTTTATTATTGTGTCGGTTGTAAAAACCAACCTGATAAAAAGAAATTTGACATAGCAAAGTTGGAGAAAGAAGACTCGACATTAGTAGCACAGAAAGAAATGCAATTGTTCAAAAAATTTACTGCTGTAAAAGAATTCGCACCAAATTCACCCTCTTTGTGCATAAACGGGATTGAATCATTGAAACTTTCACCATATCATAAATTAAATGTGGCAAGACAACTTTTTACTCCTGAAAAGCCATACAGTCCAGACATTATAGGATGAGGGNCGAAATTGTTTATTATTGTGTCGGTTGTAAAAACCAACCTGATAAAAAGAAATTTGACATAGCAAAGTTGGAGGAAGAAGACTCGACATTAGTAGCACAGAAAGAAATGCAATTGTTCAAAAAATTTACTGCTATAAAAGAATTCGCACCAAATTCACCCTCTTTGTGCATAAACGGGATTGAATCATTGAAACTTTCACCAGATCATAAATTAAATGTGGCAAGACAACTTTTTACTCCTGAAAAGCCATACAGTCCAGACATTATAGGATGAGGGNATCATAAATTAAATGTGGCAAGACAACTTTTTACTCCTGAAAAGCCATACAGTCCAGACATTATAGGATGAGGGTATATTCACGGATTCATCCAAGTTATTCTACGTATTTTGTTAAAAATAAAATATTTACAACTTATGGTTTATGAAAATTGAGTTTATTGAGAAATTGTAATATAACCAACCCAGAGCATAATTCAAATAAAACGTCAAGTAACGGGTAGAATTTAAATCACCACCAAACTTTTTTGTTTCTCAAACATTGTTATTTTCTATACAATTATTTACTCTTGTTCGTGTCAGATTATATGATAGAAAACAATAGAATCGAATGGCGTAAAATTATCTACAATATTGATGGAAAGCAATATGATCTAACAGTAAAATGGATAGAATGTCAAAAAGTATCATAATTTATATTTCGACATAAATTTGAGAATAGAATTTGATGAAATCTATCATGTCGTTTTCTAGCTGTTTCTTTTTTGAGCATATCATATGGAATCACCCTTATTACATAATTAACCATAATAATTTATCCATAACTTTGAGTCTAATAATACGGGTGGATGAACAATGAGTTAGACAAAAGACGGCCGTAAACAAGCCACCCTACATTAGTGAACCTATTTTTAGATAAACTTGTAGGTTTGTCCTACACGGTAAAGCTATTTTAAAATAAAGTCGTCATTCTGACATCATTTCCAACATTTAAGCCGCTATGTCCTTTCTAAATTTTACAAATCGACTACAGATAGTAATTATTAAACATGCAAAAAAAAGTGACTGGCATAGACAAAATAAGGAGGCTTTTGTATAGGAAAAAAATTACTTACACATATCTTATGCTGAAAATCGATTGAAATTACCATGTTTAGGATCAAGTAATTTTTAAGTTTTCCACAATTGGCAAAGATTATTTAGCATAAACTAGAGTATCGCATGACTCTGACTCATGACTCGACTCACAATAGTTTTGAGTTTGACTCTGATTCTGACTCTGGCTTTCTAAAACCAAAGAGTCAGAGAGTCGACTCAGTGAATCAATGACTCTTGACTCTTTAGTATTGAAGTCTGACTCTGAGTCGACTGTTCAGGAAGAGAGTCAACTCTTCATAACCTATGCCTAGAACATTCCATTCCGTCTTATTCAATTGCATCATACATTAATATAACACGTATTANTCTTCATAACCTATGCCTAGAACATTCCATTCCGTCTTATTCAATTGCATCATACATTAATATAACACGTATTAATTCATCAATTTGTCGTTTCTGATTTTCTCTACAAGTTTTCATTTTTTATTTACATTGACTTTGTTATTTTTCCAATTCTTACCAAATGAAAGAATGAATATCCAGGAAATAATTGTACTTAAAGAACTTCCTGATGCAGAAACGGAATGCGGATCTCAATCAACTAATCCGGTGAATCAAAAAGGTGTAGTACAACATTTTACTGTTGTTGAGGTTAATAATAAACATCAATACCTGTGTAATTATTGCATGTAAGTGAACTTAATTAATATAGTTAATATCAAAGCAATAATTAGACGAGTAACCAATTTGTTTTAATTAATTTAAAAAAATTGTCATCTGACTCTAGAGACGACTCAAGAGTCGACTCTTTGACTCATGAGTCATTGACTNTTAATTTAAAAAAATTGTCATCTGACTCTAGAGACGACTCAAGAGTCGACTCTTTGACTCATGAGTCATTGACTCTGACTCACACGCTAAAAACCCAAAAGAGTGAGTCGACTCCCAAAAAATTTAACCTTTGACTCTGACTCTGACTCACTAAATACAAAGAGTCAGAGAGTCGACTCAATGAGTCAATGACTCTGACTCAGGCTATAATGTAAGTCATGCGATACTCTAGTATAAACATAACTTCAAAACCCATTGTCTACCGATTCAAGTACCAAAAAATGACACATATTATCAAACTGACAAACACTGAGGAGTTTGAACAATAACTTTTCCTTTCCAATCAATTGTAACTAAAGTGCTGTAACAAAATATTATCAAATTAACAGAACATATTTGTATCTAACTAGTAATATCTTCTCTATTCTTGAGAATACCTGGAGGAGAAAATGATATGGATCTATACCTACACAAATTATATTTAACTCATTAGAAAAACAAAATTAGGTTGTAATGGCTGGATATAATTTATATCTCATTAGAAACAACTTTGTAGATGTACGCTCGATNTTCATTAGAAACAACTTTGTAGATGTACGCTCGATTAGAAAGGATATATATCTAATTTAAAAACTCGAACTTTGAGTATAAAACAGGAAGGCTAGTGGAATCTACCGCCAAATTTCCATCCCTCCATATCGATCCACCGTTGACATTCCTCCCTAAGTTTTAGCACTGCAATACATGAATACTCCGTTTACAACGGTTTATTATAGCTAAAAACTTTACATCCGTATCGANTATACCTACACAAATTATATTTAACTCATTAGAAAAACAAAATTAGGTTGTAATGGCTGGATATAATTTATATCTCATTAGAAACAACTTTGTAGATGTACGCTCGATTAGAAAGGATATATATCTAATTTAAAAACTCGAGCTTTGAGTATAAAACAGGAAGGCTAGTGGAATCTACCGCCAAATTTCCATCGCTACCACCCAACACCCCTCCATATCGATCCACCGTTGACATTCCTCCCTACGTTTTAGCACTGCAATACATGAATACTCCGTTTACAACGGTTTATTATAGCTAAAAACTTTACATCCGTATCGANGTTTTAGCACTGCAATACATGAATACTCCGTTTACAACGGTTTATTATAGCTAAAAACTTTACATCCGTATCGAGCGAACATAATTCATTTCGTATAAAATGAATGCACTATGTGAGAATGATTCTGTATCGCCCGATGGTTAGATGTGAGGAGACCCGTACTCTCACTGGGTAGCCAAACGAGGTTATGATCCCCAGAGGCAATGACAAAGTCTGAGTTAAAATCTCTCTTGTGGGATAAAGAGACCCATGGNACGAGGTTATGATCCCCAGAGGCAATGACAAAGTCTGAGTTAAAATCTCTCTTGTGGGATAAAGAGACCCATGGTCCAGTGTAGAAATACACGGACTACTCTACTTTTTGTCTCACATGAAATGGCGAGCAGAATCCTGGTTCGAGTCTCCCCAACCTCGAGACTTATTCAAAGTCTTCCACGGTTCTCACTCCGTTAGTTAGGTTATCTTAGTTGTAAATAATCTTGGCGTTTGATTTCCGCCATTTGCTCTAAATTTTCCGAATCCCGAGAGAAATAAGTTTAGGTGTACTGGGTTAGAGGATAAAGTAGACTTGATAATGAGCNTAAATTTGCCGAATCCCGAGAGAAATAAGTTTAGGTGTACTGGGTTAGAGGATAAAGTAGACTTGATAATGAGCAGTATGGTCCAGTGTTATTGGGAAGCGGGGTTCTGTGGGAAGGATTCTGTGTCGCCCGGTGGTTAAATGCGAGGAAACTTATACTCTCACAGTAGCAAACGAGACTTTGGTCTACATAGATAAATGACAGGNCTTATACTCTCACAGTAGCAAACGAGACTTTGGTCTACATAGATAAATGACAGGTATGAGTAAAATAATCTACTGTGAGATTAGGAGACCAATGGTCCAGTGTAAAAATACACCGGCTATTCTAGTTTTTGTCTCACAACTATAAGACCAAGATTTTCGGTTTTCACACGGACATCTTATAATCAAAGTTAACTGTATGACAAGTTCCGCGAGTGTGTTCTACCAAATCCTATAAAAATAAATTAAATATAAAAAATAAAATCCTATAAAAATGAATTAAATATTAAAAATAAAATCCTATAAAAATGAATTAAATATTAAAAATAAAATCCTATAAAAATGAATTAAATATAAAAAATAAAATCCTATAAAAATGAATTAAATATTAAAAATAAAATCCTATAAAAATGAATTAAATATAAAAAATAAAATCCTATAAAAATGAATTAAATATTAAAAATAAAATCCTATAAAAATGAATTAAATATAAAAAATAAAATCCTATAAAAATGAATTAAATATTAAAAATAAAATCCTATAAAAATGAATTAAATATAAAAAATAAAATCCTACAAAAATGAATTAAATATAAAAAATAAAATCCTACAAAATAAAAATTTTACGAATTTGATTAATTTTTAGTTGGAGGAAAACAAAAAACGTTAGGCAGACTCCACTTTTTCTGCCGTACATTCCCGATAAGTTAGAATTCTATAAGTTGTAGCTAAGCAAGGTTAAAAAGATGGATGTTCATTGTTTCACTAGGTTCACTTCTCAACTTTTGATCAGGCTCAAACAGAGATGGTTCATAAAGACACATATTTTTTATAAAACCTACTTGGGTCTTATATTCATACTTTACGAAACTTCTAATAATATGCTTTTTATTTATGAAGTTTAAAAAATGTAGTANTTGGGTCTTATATTCATACTTTACGAAACTTCTAATAATATGCTTTTTATTTATGAAGTTTAAAAAATGTAGTAGTTCTGCCACTTAAATAGAAACATTCTAAATTATTTCAGGAAATTTAGAAAGTACACTTTCTAAAAAATTAATTCTGACATAGTCCTTGAATTTGTGATGTCAGTATTGTTGCAGGTTCTGGTATCTACATTAAATATCCATACTGCAGCTTAAACAGTATACCGAATTAGGTACAAACTCAATTCACTAACTACTTAATTGTTGCCTTAGATAAAAATGAGTCCGAACTCAAAAAGGCTTCGTTCAGATAGTCGGAAAATATATTGTTTCATCTGTTCTAACAATCAGGTCACAGTTGAATATTCCAACAATCTCTTTAGAATCAGTAGTTTAGAAAATACTGAAGATGAGAAACGGAAAGTGATGACTGTCTTATGTCAGTTGCTCCGTGTGAAATGGATTGTTGTCCAGAACTTGTTCATCCATTCTGTACATTTCCCATTTTGTGAAAAATGTTTACAGTGTGTCATCAATATGATCAGTCTCAGGGAACAACTATTTGATATTGAAACAGAAATACGAGAGAAAATTGGGAACATTGAGGAATCAATTGCTCAGAACTTTCAGCATGAGAAATTAGACAATTGGAATTTGAATGGAACAGAGGGAAATAATTTGTACAATGACTGTCGTCAAAATTTTCAAAATCAAGTTATGAGAGGTTAGCAAATTTTGAGGTCTCACAAATTCTGTATACCTTATTACCAAGACAACCTTTCCTTTCGTCTATAAATTCTCTAAAATTTCATTAGACTACGACAGGAGTCAATTTAAAATCAAACATTAAGAGTTTTGTATTTTATATGACTCTTATTATTTCACATTACTGGCATTGTGTAGTTTTGATTTTTTTTTAATCTATTGTGAAGCAATGAGGGTATTTCCCAATTTGTTAAATTTAAAAAGTGTTATTTGAGAAGCCTAGTGACCTATGAAACGAGCGTTCTGATTGGCTTGTTCTCTTTTTTCTTGATTAAAGNGTGTTATTTGAGAAGCCTAGTGACCTATGAAACGAGCGTTCTGATTGGCTTGTTCTCTTTTTTCTTGATTAAAGTTTAGTAAACTCAAGAGCATCTTTTTCTCGTTCTATTTCTTCTCTTCATTTCTCCACCATTACCCTACTTTCATTAGTTTTACTTAATTTGATTTATGAACTCTTGTTCAACAATCAACATCTATAAAAACAATAAGGTAAGATCAACTTTTGTCAAATTCAAACAAAAAATTCAAATGTCACCATCCATGTAGCTGTTGTCTGAANAATTCAAATGTCACCATCCATGTAGCTGTTGTCTGAAGCAAGATGTTAAAAATTAACGCGTAAAAATTTAACAGCTTAACCTAACTGTAATTTGAAGTAGTGTTAAAAAGACGATTTAAGGCAATGGAAGAGTGGTTGTACAGTTATGTTATTCCGGGCCGTAGAAAGTCGTTTTCCNTAAAAAGACGATTTAAGGCAATGGAAGAGTGGTTGTACAGTTATGTTATTCCGGGCCGTAGAAAGTCGTTTTCCCCAAAAAAGATTTGAGAAATCAAATAACGCGAAGTTCAAAAGTTGGAAGGAGTGAAGTTGGCTTTTGGTTGAAGAACAACAAGCAAAATTGAAATTAAAAATTATTTTAATAATTGTTATTTATTTTAGTTATAATAATAATATTAATTAATAATAATATATTTATAATATAAAAATATTATAAAAATATTATGCATATAATAAATATTATATNGTGTTATTTGAGAAGCCTAGTGACCTATGAAACGAGCGTTCTGATTGGCTTGTTCTCTTTTTTCTTGATTAAATTTTAGTAAACTCAAGAGCATCTTTTTCTCGTTCTATTTCTTCTCTTCATTTCTCCACCATTACCCTACTTTCATTAGTTTTACTTAATTTGATTTGTGAACTCTTGTTCAACAATCAACATCTATAAAAACAATAAGGTAAGATCAACTTTTGTCAAATTCAAACAAAAAATTCAAATGTCACCATCCATGTAGCTGTTGTCTGAAGCAAGATGTTAAAAATTAACGCGTAAAAATTTAACAGCTTAACCTAACTGTAATTTGAAGTAGTGTTAAAAAGACGATTTAAGGCAATGGAAGAGTGGTTGTACAGTTATGTTATTCCGGGCCGTAGAAAGTCGTTTTCCTCAAAAAAGATTTAAGAAATCAAATAACGCGAAGTTCAACAGTTGGAAGGAGTGAAGTTGGCTTTTGGTTGAAGAACAACAAGCAAAATTGAAATTAAAAATTATTTTAATAATTGTTATTTATTTTATTTATAATAAGAATATTAATTAATAATAATATATTTATAATATAAAAATATTATAAAAATATTATGCATATAATAAATATTATATTAATATAGTATAATATATAATATACATCATATATTATATAATATTTATATATATTATATATATATATATATAATATATATATATATTATATATAATATAATATATAATATAATAAATATTATATAATAACTATATAAATATATTTATTAATAATAATTATTATTAAATTATTAAAAATTATTATTAAAAATTAAAAATTAGGCCCGCCGCCTTCCCTACTAATTGTTAAAATGTGTCAGCTAACTTCACTTTCATTTTTTGTCATAATTGTGTACCTAATGCCCTGAACCGATTTTGGTGAAAGTTGGAGAAAGACGACCCGGAATAACTTGGCCATAGCTGTACATTCCACACCAATCAAATTATTAGCTCCCAATTGTCGTATTTGACATGAATTCCAATGGATTTCACATGGTCTTGACTTCTAGTTTCCCATTGTTGTGAAACACTGGCTTTCAGCAAAATATTTCTAGCTAGAGTTTCATTTTCTCATAGTGTTTTATGGAAATACGACCTTAGAAAATAAANAAATGTGTCAGCTAACTTCACTTTCATTTTTTGTCATAATTGTGTACCTAATGCCCTGAACCGATTTTGGTGAAAGTTGGAGAAAGACGACCCGGAATAACTTGGCCATAGCTGTACATTCCACACCAATCAAATTATTAGCTCCCAATTGTCGTATTTGACATGAATTCCAATGGATTTCACATGGTCTCGACTTCTAGTTTCCCATTGTTGTGAAACACTGGATTTCAGCAAAATATTTCTAGCTAGAGTTTCATTTTCTCATAGTGTTCTATGGAAATACGACCTTAGAAAATAGATGCTTAGATCTAAATTAAACATTTTTTCGTCAATGTACATTGTGTATTTGAATTTTTCAATCAATTCTAATCCTAACTTTCACCCAATGTAGTCACTCAATCCTGTTATGTTATGTTAGCGGGAGTTTCTTGAGGTTTTCGTGTATTTAACGTTATTCTATTAGGCAAATGCGTTTCTATCTGTCCACCGTGACATTTAGGTTCAGGTTGTGTTAATTTGGCTACGAAAATATACTTATTACTATTTTCTTTGAATATGAGCCATTTATCTCTTGGAGAAAGTTTTTTCTTCGCTCCCCCCGTTTCTTATTCGTAGGCGGAGTTGGTTTGATTTTCATTCAGATCTGTATAACAATGATTTGATCTTCCAATTTTGTTGACAAATTTGAGTATTGACATGCCAGTTATTATGAATGGATCATTTATTCCTTTCTCATTTGTCGATAAACACTTTTTTATCTGCATGTTGAGTTTCGGTAAATTTTCTGATAATTATTCGGCGAATATTACTAAATTATAATCTAAAAATGTATTTACATAATAAATAGTAAAATTTGAGTAACAAAGATTTCTCAATTGGCGAAAATCACGATTTGATAGGTGTAAGCATGATGTGCGGCCAAAACTTTTCACCAACTTTCTCCCACCACAAAATCCATTATAAGCGTTAACTCAACCAAATAAGGAAGTCTTGGTTTAAAATTGAATATATCTGACATTATACATGATATGCTACCTTGTTTAAGCGATTTAAATTTAAACAAATTTCTAGTGAAGCTTTGTCAAACTCCAAAGTGATACTATATCATAAATACATAGAAATAACTCAGATTAATTTTACAGCCTAACAAGGTTGAAAATTTTAATGCCTTATGTTCCATATGCCATATATTCTACAGGCTATATTTACCTAAGGCCGTACTTACCAATGGCCGTATGTTCCATTAGAGGTGAGCGCCTGCAAGGTTTCTAATGCCCGCCTGGCCTGTGCCTGTGAGAAAGTATGTCCGCCTGTGCCTGTGCCTGCAAGACTTCATGTGTGTCATGCCCGCCTGGCCTGTGCCTGTGAGAAAGTTCGCCCGCCAGTGCCTGTGCCTGAATGATTTCATATGTGTCATGCCCGCCTGGCCTGTGTCCTTTATCATTTTATTACTGGTGCGACCATAAAAAAAACCTTCCCAAATCAGTATTTCCACTATAACTGTAGTGCAGTGCAGACAAAATGAAAATTATGGATAAGATTTGGTTCTGAAAAATGCATCGGACCACACATTGTGTAAACTTTACACAGGCGCCTGTGGAAAAAAAGGATATGCCTGCTTTGCCTGTGCCCATGGCATAATTCGCTCGCCTGGCCCATGCCTGTTACTTTCTCTATTATTGACTGCCCGTCTGGCCCACGCCTGCAGACACAGGCACAGGCGATTTCAGGCTGCCTGTACAGGTACTCACCACTATGTTCCATAGACCATATTTTTCAGGCCGTGTTTTCCAAGCCGTATTTTCCAGGCCGTGTTTACAAGGCCTTATTTTTGCATGCCGTATTTCCACCTTTCGGAATTTAGAGTATAGTGGATTTACTATTAGGGTGGTCCAGAGGTTTTTAAGACCGCTAGAATCTACTTTTGTCGCATGCTCTTTGCTAGTCTTAAAAATTTGTGGAGTATATCTTTACACAAATTTTTTATTGGGCAAACTCTTAACAGTTTCAGAAAGATTACTAAAAAGTAGCATTTGACGTCAAAAAACTCCAGTCTCTATGATTACTAGAAAAGAAGTGATGATTTTTTGAAAATTGAAATTGTTTTACATTTTTGTACGACGTATGGCCTCTAAAAAAAATATTCAAAAATTTCAATTTTCAAAAATTCATAACTTCTGAAACATTTATGGTAGAGATTTGATTTTTTCAAATTAGTATCCTACTTTTCAATTGTCTTTCTGAAATTTGAAAGCGTTTCTCTAGAAAATTTTTAAAGTAACTGGTTTCTCTGTGAAAAAGTAGCTAACTTGCTTTCCGTAGCAAAATGGCATGGGACAAAAGTATCTTCTTGTATTAAAAATTTCCAAATCTATTGATTTATTTTGTGAAACAACAGAGTACAGAAACAAGCAGATGCTGAAGAACAAAATAGAGGAGATGATGAGAATTCAAAGTGACACCACAGCTATCGATTTATCACTCATTCAACTTCAATTGAAGAGAAACATTTATCAAAAGGATGAACCTTCATACAATGCTACATTTAGTGATAGCAACAATTTAGATGTAATAAATTTGGACGCTGAAATTTTGAATATAGAGGATAGAGAGCCTGAGACTATGAGGTGGTCGGAAGACTCTCCCAACGTACTTAGTATATGTGATACAGTGTACGATACCTACAACAACTCTCTTGAGTGTGAATACACCATTGGAATTGTTGCTCCAGAGATTCAACCTTTAGTCGGCAATGACGACTGTGACAATAAACAATTGAGGTGATTGAAATTGTTTACTAACATTTAGTCACTACAGAGTACATAAAGTCTGTTCCAACAAATTGTGCCGGTTTAATATTCAACCTTTATCAAAAGTGACAATGGGCGAACGGGTTTTGAAGAGCATTTCAATTTTTTAATGTTTTTTTTTTCTGAAACGTCAACTTTGACTGAGTACGTCAGCTTCAAAAAGAATAGCCAAACATTTCCATTTTCAAAAAAATCATAACTTTTGTTACAGTGATGGGAGCTAAAAGTAAAGACCCTAAGGCAATACTAATTTCGCATGTTTCTATGGTTATCTGCAGAGGGCGGATATATACTTTCTAAAAGAACAGCGTTTTACTTACTTAAATACTTGCCAAAAAGCGACGGAATACTGATAAAAAAGTATAAAATAATTAACAAAACTTTGTTATTTTTGGTAAGTATTTACATTTTTTTTAATTAATTCACTTAATTGAAGCCTAAAAACCAGGTTGTATGCTAATTTGGAGCATAAAAGTCGAATTGTTTGATTTATTGGTTAAGGAATGATTAATTTAAATACTTTATCGCGGCTCCAATATATAAGTCAGATGATTTTATATAGTTTAAAGGATATTTTCATTAAACTTTTCTAAAAAAAAAGTTGGTTTCTCCATAAAGTATACCATTATTTGGCAGTCCTGTTAACCGACATAAAAGCATGTCTTTATTATAACTCGGACCTCGAAATAGCGTTTGTTGCAACTGAAGGTTCGGTTTAAATTTTTGGGTCCCGACTGCACAATTGAGTCTAATTTATTTCAGTCTCTCGTAATTCGCCTTATCGAAAATTTAAAGGATGCATAATTTAATTTTAAATATACTTCTTTGAATAAAACTGTGAACTTTTACGTTCTGCAGTTTATCATTTTGACTCATTGGCAAATTTAGAGCGAATATGAGGAAAATTATTCTCGAAAAACGATTAATGCATCAAATTACTTGACAAAATACTTTTTAATTACTTAATATTCAAAATTACTTTTGAAAGTACTTCCTAATGCCTAAAAACCAAAAATACTTAAAATACTTTTTTATAAGGGCATTCCATTCATCCTCAAATTACATTCATCGGAAAGATACGAAGTTACAGAGGTGTAGGTGCAATACCCAAAAAGAAGTAGATAAGTATCTGCCCTCTGGTTATCTGCAACATTGTAACTATAAAATTAGTTGATATCTAGATTCTTTACAAAATAAATCAATCTATTATTGTTCAGTGATCTCCTAGTCGGTCATATCATAAGTAATGGGAGATTTATTGTGAGAACCGGTTGAATTTTTTGGAACATGGTGTATCATGCTGGCGTTATTCAATTTATTTGTACATAACCAAATCTTCAACTCCATTTGACCACTAACCTTTAGTTTTTGTATCAGTTAATATACAACAATATGCTTAACATTTTGAGTATCAAAATTCCAGTGGTTTTTAGTCGATTAACTTTAAATCGACTATAAAAAAAGCTACCCCATACAGCATTCATGCTCCTAGTTGTTAATTTTTATTGTTGAACCTTATGCCAGTAATTGAATTACACTATATGCAGACATAAATTTACTTATTCTATAAATAGTAAGCAATCAATACTAGCGACAACACCAGAGACTGCAAATTTAGGAAATGACGCTAAGCTAACAACAATGATTGAGCCATTGACACAGAAATGTATCCGATGTGCCTGTGGAGATATAAGCAACAATTTACCAAACAACGAGAATCTACAGACAAAACAAAATCATAGGAAACCAATACCTATGATAACTAGGTCGAAAATCACTGAAAATTCATGTTAGTTTAAAATTTGGTACTTTTGAATGGGAAAATTTATTTGTCAGTTTATGATTTTTCAGTACAACAATCCTGTTCGTCCTATCCCTCAAAATTTCGAAATGTAAGTAATATAACAGAACATCTACGGACATCTTAGCCTATTTATGAAAGTGTGCTAATTGTGAAAAGTTTAAAAAATATTGATAGTTAAACTTTTCAGCAAATTTTTTTCTTTTTTTTTGTAAATGCAAACAATGCTTAAAAACTTACAATAAAGGCAACAATCACCGATCACGGTGTCCAAATTTGCAATACGTTTCGGAACTCTGCAGTCAATTTGTTTTGTCTTTTACTTCTGAGAATTAATCACTAAATTTTATCACATTTTTTTTAATTTTACATTTTTCTAAGGATAAGAAACATTGTTTGCATTTTCAAAAAATAAAAATCCACTGAAAAGTTTAACTATCACTATTTTTTTTAAACTTTTAACAATTAGCACATTTTCAAAATTAAGCTAGTAAGATGTCCCTACTACACTCACTTTCCATTTCTAAATCATTCATGTATTATATTTTAAATTATTTAATCTAATTTCACAATTACCACACAAAACTAATGAAAAGTGTGGCTATTGTGAAATAAGTCATAATTTTTATCTGTTTGAAGATGGTGAAACATAAGCAAATCAGTAAAATGTTAGTTGCAGCAAATGATGAAAAAATTAAACGAATGTCTGAGGCCTTGGAAGCTGTTAGAAATGGAATGAAAATTAGTCAAGCTGCCTCATTTTTCAACACTCCATTATCAACTCTTACCCTAAAATTTAAGGGATGGAAAGGTAGGGCATGTACCCCTGTGGTCGCTCAATCCGGACGGAAATGCACATTATCAGAAAATCAAGAGAATGAATTTGCAAGTCTTTTGAAAACAATGAACAAATGGGGATTTGGTTTATCAAGAAATCAAGTTCTCGATGTCGTTCAAGAATATGTTAAGACCTGCAAAATCAAGAATTTTTTCAAAGATGATCGTCCCGGCTATTGGTGGTTTCGCCGATTCTGTTCAAGAAATAGACTAAGTTTGAAGAAACCCGAACTATTAGAAAGCTCACGTGCACGACAATCCAGTGATCCATTCATCATTAATGATTTCTTCGATAAATTGGAAACTCTTGTTCGAGAAATGGGAATCCAAAATTCTCCACAACTCATTTTTAATTGTGATGAAAGTGGATTCCGTAGTGATCCCACGAGTACGAAAGTTATTTCTGGAGTTAACGAAACGTCTAGTCGTGTAACTCCAGGAAATGCCCGAAAAATAACCACAGTATTGGCATGTGTGAATGCAAACGGAGACAAACTTCCACCACTAATCATTCACAAAGGAAAGAAACTATGGAATGATATGATGGGGGAATCCGCTTACCCAAATACAAGCTACCAGGTCACTGAAAACGGTTGGATGACAGAAAGAGCTTTCTTCAATTGGTTCAAGCATCAATTTCTCATACAGGGTTAGTCAAGTTAATCCGGGCCTTCTTTCTCCACCTTTCACCAAAAACAAACGGTTTAGGACAGGCGGTACACAATTTGTAAATAATGAAAGTGAAGTTAGCTTTATTATATCAATATAAAATATTCGTTTCGAGTAGACATAGGCTACTGCAAAGCAATGAAGCAAAGCAGAGAGACAGAGAGAGAGAGAGAGGGGTCGGTAGATTCTCTGATGAATGACGTGGAATTCATACCAAGCAAAAATATCGTATAACCCGCGGGTAATAGGCGACGAAATAGGGTAATTTTGCTAAAGTATGTTCTCTCAAACACAAACTAACTTCATTCCCTCCAACTTTTGTATTTCACGCTATTTATTTGCTGTCTCAATTTATGTTTGGTGAAAGCGACTTTCTACTGCCCGGATTAACTTGACTATCCCTGTACTAGTAACATCAAGACCGTGTCTTCTCATTTACGATGGTCACTTGTCTCATGTGAGTATGGAACTAATTCAACTTGCTGTTGAATCCAATGTGAGAATTTTGAAATTACCACCACACACATCTCACATTCTACAACCATTGGATGTGTCTGTATTTCGTGGAGTAAAGATCAAATGGGACGTAATGTTAGCAGAATGGGCACGCCATAATCCAAGAAAATCGCTGACAAAGTCCGCATTTTCAAATATTTTGGGAAAAGTATGGGCAGCCACTGAACCAAAAGTTATCAAGAGTGGATTCCAAAAAACCGGAATATTTGATTATGAAGCTGACTTTCCAGTCAATAGAAAAAGAATTGACGCATCACAATTTGACCCAAACAAATTGAAACGATATCAAGCCCACCAGATCCTCCCAGTTGATGACTCTTTGTCTAATCCACAGAAACTAGATTTAAAGGAAATCCCCAAAGAGTCTAAACTTGAAATCGAGAACTCGATTTCACCTTCTCAGCCAGTCATACCTCTCACATTTGAGCAATTACTACTCAAGACAGTGGCTCCAACTACTGTAATCAAAAAACTACGGAGGAGACCAATTAATTTGTCCGAAATAATTACGGGAGAAGAATTTTTGAAAAATTTTAAACCCACAGAACCTAAGAAAGCAAAGCGTTCAAAAAAAACTAAAGCATAAAATTTGACATGTGTATATAAAAAAAAACAGAAAAGTGAACCACGTTTTAATTTTAGATTATTAACCTCATTATTTCGTCCTCTATCACTTCACGAATAAAGTTATTAATTGTAAATTAGCGTTAATTGATTTTCTCTAACCTTTCACAATTAGCACAATTCGATTTCTAATTGCGAAAAATAGTTTTGCAAATGCAAATTAATCGCTCCAGGCATTCATAAATTAACAGAGCAATTAGTTGAATGAAGAGCATACAACGATAAAGAATCGTATATTGAATAATTTTGGTGAAAATTTTTTTAGAAAAAAAAAAAACTATTATTCGCAAACAATTTTTGAGTCAAATTCGGAAGAGTGAAAAAAAAATTTCACAATTGGCTAAAGATGTCCATATTAACAACAATCGTTTATACGATAAATCAATAGAACGGGGAACGATTTTTATGAAATGCTACGTTAGGGTTTTACAACAAGATTGAAAAATTTGCGCATGGAAGTAAATTTTATTTTAATCATGACATCAATAAATAGTTCTTTGCAAATAAATCTTAGTTGATTAAACAAATTTTTTGATAACTTTTGAAAATTTGATTGTTTCTGTTATGATATTTCATTAATAAATGTAGTTAAAATTTAACTATAAAAATTCATTGTTTAGCAAAAAATGATGCTGGTTTCCAAAAATTATCCCTGGAATCAAGATAAGTGTCGGTATTTCCATTTAGTACATGGACATCCATGTTAACTTGACCTTTCAATTCATTGACATCAATACGAATAAGTTCCATATGAAGGGTATGCCCACTAATAAATCGACTGAAATGTTTCCATTCTTGGAGGTTCCATTTGTACTCTATTCCTGCTCCATCTATATGAAACAAACAAAAAAAAATTTTTTTTAAATAATGAGACCAATTTTATAATTTTTGAAAATTTTACTCTTCAAAATCCAATGGACAATGGCAGCTTGGACTGGAAATGATGAAGTATTCCTGGTGAGTTTCTTCAATTGAAAAGTTGGAACCTCCCGTTCTTCTTGAATATCCAATAACATGACTTTTACTCTGACATGGTCTAATTCTATGCCAAAATCTTCAAAGTCATCATCAGGTATAGTCCGATCCAATACTTTACACCTCTGAAGAGGTTCAGTTCCATTATCATGAATAAAACTGTAACCGTCTAATAGGCAACCGCAGTGTAAGTCAGCTGGAATCAATGGTTCCATTTTTTCTTCTGAAACAGTTATTTGGCTCAATACTTGTGTATTCTGTTGCGATGGTACAATAACAAAAATCCCTGGAGATCCAAATCTGATGATTTTACCAAAAAATTTAATTCCTGGCACAAGGTCAAATACATGGTAAGTTTCTGTCCCCCAATTATTTCCTCTGTAAGGTATTCTCCAGTTGTAGAGTGATGAGAACTCACGGCGAACATTCAAATTCTTGTTTGTATTCTGAGAAAGGATTGGATTATTAGATTCGTACAAGTATTTCAGTATGACTTCATTCACTGTCACGTTAGGGTAAGTCGAACTTTTACAAATTACTTCAGGGATGGTTCCAGGTGTGATAATTTTGAGACTCAGACATGTATTCCAATCAATTTGATTTTGTAATATTCTCACCAATTGGGTCGAATCGTTGAATTCTGAAAGCCCGTGTAGTCGAAATTTATGAAGACGTGGAGATAAATATGAGAAATCTTTTTCAAGAATGAGTATATAGATGAAATGTATAAGGACTTCGGTTCGATCTTTAGAGTCAAGGAGAACACATTTGGTCATGTCTATTCGTGGAAGTGAAATGACTTGCGCTCTGTGAAATTTGCTACAATGATATACGACACAATGGAACCCTGGGAGAATTTTTGTTGGTGATGCTACAAATTTGGTGGTATTACAATTTTGGTATTTCATATTGATTCTACGTTTCAAAATTTTATAGTCATTCTCTTGTGTTGGGTCATGAAAAACAACATGAATTTCATCAGCTCGAGTTTTGAAACGATCGACAGGGTGTACCAGCCAGCCAATGATGACATCGCCTTTGTTGTAGACCATGGTGGTGTTGAGAACCGTGGTCCTTATATCCGCCCCAGGATCTTGTATTACTAAAAACAAAACATTTAAAAAATAAATAACCAATGATCGTGTAGGTTAGACTAAATTCCAACATTGCAAATTTTCGCGAGTATTTTAGATTAACCTACAAGTTTGAGAGTGGCTAATATTTGATTCCAAAAGTGTCAATGACATGATTGCTCGTAACAAATGTTTTCTAATACTTAGGTATGACCTTACTACTAAACTGTCAACTCTCAGTCTTACAGAAATTGTTGACTTTAGACCCAATAATTTGTTTCAGAAATTCTTCTCACTTTTTCACTTGCAGCTTGTCCTTGGCGGTTAGGGAATAAGTTTCACTCCCTCCTTCCTGTCGTCTTCGTTTTCAAATCACCCGGCTATAATGGATATAAAACCATTTGGTTTTAATATAAAACATTATGCTATTTTTTAACGAAATAAGTGGTTATATTTAATTTTTTCGACGGGAGCTTAAGTAGTACANCCTTCCTGTCGTCTTCGTTTTCAAATCACCCGGCTATAATGGATATAAAACCATTTGGTTTTAATATAAAACATATGCTATTTTTTAACGAAATAAGTGGTTATATTTAATTTTTTCGACGGGAGCTTAAGTAGTAAAGTAGATGATCCAACTTTGCAACCACAATCCTCCGCCCTGTTTCACATTCCCCAGGTGGCGACAATCGTGTTAACTCAAATATTTGGAGGGGACTTATCACAGTCTATATTTAATTGAAACTTTATTCAATTTTATTGAATTAACTTTAAACATATCCCTCTTGCTCATGGTATTTACATGGTTTGTAAGACATAGGCTGAAGTCAAAGAAACAACTATTGTTAACTGCTTCGCAAAAATTGAAAAGTTGGCGTATAAACTAATTTGAAATATAAACAACCTTCTCACTGTAACTTTACGGTAGATGTGTTTGGGAGGAGCTTTAATCTCACCTGGCCTATGAGTGTTGGTTGCGAAGTTGGATCATATACTGTAATTAAATGGAGAAGCAATGCTGTAGTAAACTTGATCAATACTACTACAATTAATCTGTAATTTTTGCTTTAATAATAACATTTTTAATAGCGGAAACATGGTATTGAAGTTCAGGTGGAATTGTTGCAATTATTGTTAACAAATTTCTACAAAAATTATAACTTTAGTGCCGGCGGAGTGATTCGGACTTTCGTAACCTAAGCTATCTTTAGCTCTCCCTATGGGAAGAATTGAACCTTAAATCTTAAGTCTATTAATTTTAAGAAGAGTTTAAGAAGTCGACGACGAGTATTGTCAGATTAACACTTTCGATGAACGGTTATCTAAATATTTGATCGCAAAGTGGGAAATACTTTATTGCCTACATAAGGATACAAATTCTAAAATCAACAAACCTAACCTATGCTTAATCTATGCGCAGTTCAACTTTTTGTGTTTTTTTTTTCAAGTTTCAGAAGGTCAATTGCTTCAATTTTGTAGGATAACGAATAAGAATAAATGCATTTATTTACTTTATCCATTTTCAAAATCATTTGCTTTGTACATTAAAGAATATACAGAGGGGTTATATACTGGCCGCCTAGTGATCCTCACACTTCTACCCGCCACCCACGTATATGGGCATCCAAATTCATCGCAATTGATGAGTGGATTAATTATTTAGTAATATTTAATTTAGAAACTGAAACCCTGAGTTCTCAAAATTTTCAAATGCCATTTGGCTGCATCAGTGGATTGGTAGAAGAGGGCCAAGGGAGTGGTCGGCGCGGTCGCCTGATTTGAACCCACTAAATTTTTTTTGGGGTTACATGAAGTCAACTATATTTAATTCCCTTCGTCTAGTCAGTATGCAGGACCTCAAAATTTGAATTGATACTTTCATTGCAACTGTGACTAATAATTCTCAAATGCTACAAAACGTGAGACAAGCGTTTTCCGCCCGACTAGATCATTGTTTGGATATGGATGGCGGTAATTTTGAACAAACGATNCTCAAAATTTTCAAATGCCATTTGGCTGCATCAGTGGATTGGTAGAAGAGGGCCAAGGGAGTGGCCGGCGCGGACGCCTGATTTGAACCCACTAAATTTTTTTTGGGGTTACATGAAGTCAACTATATTTAATTCCCTTCGTCCAGTCAGTATGCAGGACTTCAAAATTTGAATTGATACTTTCATTGCAACTGTGACTAATAATTCTCAAATGCTACAGAACGTGAGACAAGCGTTTTCCGCCCGACTAGATCATTGTTTGGATATGGATGGCGGTAATTTTGAACAAACGATCCATTAGGACAGGTTGGTAAGTTATCAACTTCATAATTCATTGTGGGCATTATTAATTTTCAGCTAATTCAGGCAAGAAATGTTTTTTAAACAGACAGAATCCACTAAGCGTCTACCACAGAAAAGAATTTATGATGCCCACCTGCGTGTTTTAAATTTTGGGTGATGAATAAAAGAGTGTGTGAAGTGAGGGTCGCTAGGTAGCCACTATTTGACCCCTCTGTATGCGTATGCGTGAAAAGTAGCAAAAAAATATTTTGGAAGGCAATTAGTAAACACTTGTACAATTACCATCTGGCACGAATTTGGGTTTTAAATTCGCATATTATATTTGTTTAGTTTTATAGCGCGATATTTCACCATGCCAAATACATTTTTCCAAACCAACTGCGCCAAAATTTGAAATTATAACTGAAATAGTTTTATAAACGTGCTATATTNCCCCTCTGTATGCGTATGCGTGAAAAGTAGCAAAAAAATATTTTGGAAGGCAATTAGTAAACACTTGTACAATTACCATCTGGCACGAATTTGGGTTTTAAATTCGCATATTATATTTGTTTAGTTTTATAGCGCGATATTTCACCATGCCAAATACATTTTTCCAAACCAACTGCGCCAAAATTTGAAATTATAACTGAAATAGTTTTATAAACATGCTATATTGTATATGTCAAATAAACAATTCAAAAGTAACGATAGTGACACGGAATTGATTGGCGTGGAAGCAACCTCACTGTAGTCAAATGTCAAACAAAAATTAGCTTATGCTTGAAATTTCTTACAAAAAAAGTATAAATTTTTGAATTATGAAAAAATGAGTCAATATTTTTTATATACAAAATTTGATGATATAAATTAAGATTTAAATCATTGTTGGGTCCCGGTACCATACAGTAATAATTAGAAAATAGCAAGATTTGAATCCCTAAAATTTGATTTAAATATATTCTTGGACATTGTAAGTACCTAAGGACCCATTCCTTACTATTTATGGATTACTTTAAAAAATTTTTTCTCTTCACACATGTGTGAATTTTGGCTTTGTCGGAATACTAGAATACAAATGTCACATTTAAAAATGAAACTGTTGTTGGGCTTTTGTTATAATTTGTAAGTGTATAAGGCTCAAAATATGATTTTAGGGTCTAAAAAATTAAATTGTATAGACTTATTTTAAATTTAGGCTAAAAGGTTTTAAAATTTATTTATTTAGTAGCATAAAATGACAAAAATAGAAACAATTTGAAAGTAAAATTTTTAGAGTTAAAAGCATATTGACAGGAACTGAATAAACTGACGATACATTTTCCATTTCTTGTCAATTATCATTTTCTATTTGACTTGGTTACACCAATTTTTGTTTTTGTTGAAGTACCAAAATTTTTTAGTTGAGCATAACTACTACAATGGTGAAACTAAAAGCTGTCGTTAAAATTTATAAAATTATTATAATATTTAGTCAGTTTTTACCAATCTTTATGCAAGCTCCTCCTTTCAATTTCGATGTAGCACAAGAAGATGAAAACGATTTTAGTTTTTTGGAGAATAAAGTTTCATTGGATTTGTTGGATTTGGCGCCTGGAGGTGTTGGGTTGAAAGAAATAGACGAAAATGGGATTTTGCGCACATCAACTCTTCGTCCATTGGTTCCAATTTATTATCGAATCAAAATCCGACCATTATTTGATCCATTGGAAACAGAATTTGAAAGATTTACAGTCCCGGGTACTGTAACAATTCAAGTTGATTGTATTTCTAATACCAGAGTGATTCAACTACATTCAAAATTTATTGAAATCAACGGATCAGCTACTAAGGTAATCAATTCTTGTATAAAAGTTCAACTACCAAAAGNTTCAACTACATTCAAAATTTATTGAAATCAACGGATCAGCTACTAAGGTAATCAATTCTTGTATAAAAGTTCAATTCTTGTACCAAAAGTTACCGAAAGTTACCGAAAGTTACCGAAAGTTACCGAAAGTTACCGAAAGTTACCGAAAGTTACCGAAAGTTACCGAAAGTTACCGAAAGTTACCGAAAGTTACCGAAAGTTACCGAAAGTTACCGAAAGTTACCGAAAGTTACCGAAAGTTACCGAAAGTTACCGAAAGTTACCGAAAGTTACCGAAAGTTACCGAAAGTTACCGAAAGTTACCGAAAGTTACCGAAAGTTACCGAAAGTTACCGAAAGTTACCGAAAGTTACCGAAAGTTACCGAAAGTTACCGAAAGTTACCGAAAGTTACCGAAAGTTACCGAAAGTTACCGAAAGTTACCGAAAGTTACCGAAAGTTACCGAAAGTTACCGAAAGTTACCGAAAGTTACCGAAAGTTACCGAAAGTTACCGAAAGTTACCGAAAGTTACCGAAAGTTACCGAAAGTTACCGAAAGTTACCGAAAGTTACCGAAAGTTACCGAAAGTTACCGAAAGTTACCGAAAGTTACCGAAAGTTGGTTATTTTTGAAAATTATGTATTTTTTTTTTAGATTTTTTTGAAAGGAAGTAATCTCAAAGAAGTCGAAATTAACTCACAAAGTGTAAATGACAAAAATGGACTCTACGTTATCAATACGCAAGTACCGCTTGAATTTGGCGGAACTTATGAAATTACTCTCGAGTTTACGGCTAAAGTATTTCGAGACAGACTTAATGGATTGTATTTAAGTAATTACACAAATCCCTCTACCAAACTAACGGAGTAAGTTACTACTGAATACAGCACAGTAATTAGTAATTACACAAAATTAATTAAATTTTTCAAAAATTTTCAAAAAAAAAAAAAAATTTTTTTTAGATACTTGGTAGTGACACATTTTGAACCACAAGGTGCAAGGCAATTATTTCCATGTTTCGATGAACCGGATATGAAAGCTAATTTTGAAATTAGTATTGGAAGGAGAGAAGATTATAATTCCTTGTGTAACACTGAACTTATAGACACAACACCGATGTGAATTGACTAATTATTAATTAATTAATTAATCATTGAGTCCATTATTTTTGAATTTTTGTTTTGTCTCTATAGTCGAGAATTGCCTATTGGTTGGTACTGGGATAATTTCAAAGCTACTGTCAAAATGTCTACTTACTTGGTCGCCATTGTAGTGTCAAAATACACAAGTGAAAGTGCAGATTCAAATTTATTTGGAGGCAAATCAGTGAAGGTATATCATCCTGTAACATAAAAAAATTCAAATTGGCGTATGTTTTCATATCAAATTAAAAAAAAAATTTTTTTTGGCCGCAAGGTGTGGGCGGCAAACCATTTTATTGAAAAAGGTGGCTGTATCTACGCCGCTCAAACTGCAGCAACTATTTTACAATACTACGAGTCATACTTCAAAGCAAAGTATCCATTGAGCAAAATGGATTCAGTAGCTATACCACATTTTGAAGCTGGTGCAATGGAAAATTATGGTTTGAATACATACCGGTAATTTTAAAAATGTGTATTTACAGTTATTGACAGGTGTAGAATTCTACAAAATAAAATAACTTTTTTTATTTTTCAGAGAGAAATACCTGATCTATTTTGACCGAGAGAATACAGAAGCTGAAAGATATGGTGTCTGTTCTGTGATTGGTCACGAACTAGCTCATCAATGGTTTGGTGACTTAGTTACATGTAAATCATGGTCACAATTGTGGCTTAATGAAGGATTTGCAGCTTATGTTCAAAATATGGGTGCTAATAAGGCATGTCCTGAGTTCGAACCTTGGAATATGTTTGTTTCACAAACAATGCAAGTAGCCATGCAGTATGACCAAAGTTTATTAACCCATCCAATTGTCAATGAAACTGATAATACCGCAAAATTTACAAAAATTACCTACAACAAGGTGAATTCATAAATTTTTAAACTAACAGTAAGTTTAACATTTTGAAATTGATTTTGACAATAGGGTGCGTCATTGCTTCGTATGACGAAGGAATTCCTCAGTGAAGCAACTTTCCAGAAAGGTCTTCAAAATTATCTTGAAAAGTTGTAAGTTTAAAATTCTTCTTTTTTTGATTGGCCGCCGAAGTTCAAGCTTATCCTGACCTGAAGGCTCCAGGCATTATGAGCCAAACGAATATAGGCTACACCCAATAAGCGCCACTAAAAAAATCAAAAAATTTAACTAAAATATATAACTTAAATATAACTCTACGGATATAGCAGCCTAAAATGAGACTCAGATAACCGAACCGTAAAATAAACCTGAAAATAATAATAATAAACGTTAAATAAAACAAAGGATAGATCAGGTTTGATTACAAAAAAAAATCTAATCAGATTACTGATTACATGATTACAGTCAAAAATGAATATTCGATTACTAATCATGATTATGACTTCATTTTTGAGCAATCATAATAATAGATTAGTAATCTGTAATCACTAATTATAATTTGTGCAAATATGATCACAATTTTTGATTACATTGGAATTTTATTTTATACATTGGATCAAATTCTAATATTGAGTTTTTTTTCAAATATTATTTTATTGTTTGTTTCAAAAACTAACAGTGTAATTGAAAATAATAAAACAAAGTGCTAAAGTTATTATTACAATCCGTCGTTGTACTTATTGCTTTAAAGGGGTTTAATTATAGATTACAGATTAGTAATCTGTAATCATAATCTCTGTAAACATCAATCATGTAATCATGTAATCAAACCTGATGTTCATAGAAATCTATAATATTTTTAAAATATTTAACCAATAAAGGTGACCTTAAAATAACATTATTTTCTATGTACAATAACCATAACCCAATACTTTACTTGATTTTATTCCAGAGCATTTGGAAATGCTCATCAAGACGATTTATTTGCTGTGCTTGACGAACAAGCACGGAAAGATGAAACAATTTCAAATTTTACCACACTTTCCAACATCATGGAGGCCTGGACTCTGAAAAAAGGATTTCCATTGGTCCGAGTCACTGTGGCAGGATCTAACAGCGTTTACCTATCTCAAGTAATCAAATTTTAACTTTTAGTAATGTAACATTCCATTTTTTTCTTGAGTATTTCCAAATTTCTTGATTTTTTCAGGAAGAGTTTGAGAAACCTAGATACTTAAGAGACCGTCGACATGTAAAGGATATAGATAATGAAAGTCAAGAACTCTGGTGGATTCCTGTTAAAATTATTACAAAAGAAAACACAGTAGATTCAAATAGTCAACATTTGGATTTCTGGATACCAAATCATATCCGAAGACTTGAACGAAATGGAATAGACACAAATGATTGGTTGATTGTAAATCCAGAAGCAATTGGCTACTACAGAGTACTCTATGATGAGCAAATTATTAAAAATATCAAAATACAGTTAGAAGATAATCCTAAAACATTTAGTTCGAGTACTAGAAGTCAATTACTCGATGATTACTTCAACCTTGCTTTCTCCAGTAAGTAGTCATACTGGATGAAACGTAAGGTAAAAAAGGTTACGTTAAACCTTACTAACTTTAGGTTTATAATTTTTTGTATAGACTACATTAATGTGAAAGAACCTTTGGAACTCACGACATATTTGGACAAAGAGACCGAGTACAATGTTTGGACAACAGTATTGACAAATATGAAAAGAAGTTTGGCCTTGCTTTCCAGTACACCTGCATTTCCAAGTCTTCAGGTGTGAAATTTTTTATAAAATTCTAAGTTTGTCAACATATTAAGTTTAGTTTTGATTGTTGATACACTGTACAGGCTTATCTCCAACCAAAATTGAACTCTGCTTTGAATTCCATTGGATTTGAGCAACCAATTGGAGAAAAAGGTATAAAGGTCATCCTCCGGTCATTGCTTTTGGATTGGTCTTGTAGTTTCAAAGACACCCAATGTCAAAACTATACTCTCAGACTCTTCAAAGAATGGATGACCAATCCTGATCAGAATAAGTAAATAGAAATTACAGTGGTTTCGGCTTAATGTCACTACCCCTTATTGTCACACTTCGCTTATTGTCACTCTGTTGGCTTATCCCCGGCTAAACTCCATGCTCTCTTGTACTAAATACTCTGCCTATTGTCACACCTCCTATTGTCAACCTCCGCCTATTGTCATCCCATTTGAAGAGAATGTACCGCACATAACCACACTTTAATGGCAACGTTAGGTTCTCAGGCCCAGAATATACTCGTGTTTGTTTGAATGGTGTGGGCGGTCAGAGACCCTTGGGGGGAACTGTTTCATTAACCTATTTGTTGTATTCTACTATGCGATCCTCGATCGTGAAAGTTTACTTTTTTAAAGACTCACCCGCAGTCGCCGGTTTATTCCAACCGCGAATATGCCAACTTTATATGGGCACATGGTTAGAATTGAGACTCTTAAAGTTTTAATGATAAGCAACATTAGAAGTAGAGAACTTTTGCAAAGAAGTACCGATATTTTGGGAGTTTCTGACACGATAATGTCTCAAAGCCGTTTTTCTGGCATATTGCAAAGAAACTTGCTGATTATTTTAAGAAGTAATTTGCTTTTAGAGTATTCCAAATTCAGGTAATAACTTCAAAAGTTGTAAAATAACTCGAAAAAGGTATCGTATCATAAAATGCGCCTCTAAAACCAGGAACTTCGGTTTATGTCACCTAATCAATGAAGTATTAGTCAGTTGCCATTATCGGCTATTGTCAACTCCGCCTACTGCCAACCGATTTTTTGGCTCCCTCGGAGGTGACATTAAGCTAAAACCACTGTATTACTAAAATTTGATTAATAATTAAAAACTCTAATGATTAATTCTGATTTTTACTTACACACAAAGTATACCAGTTGATATCCAAGGTACTATTTATTGTACTGCTTTACGGAATGACCTGGATAATTCAATTTGGAACTTTGTGATGACCAAGTATACCAAAGAATCAACCGGAAGACATAAAAATATACTATTAAATTCACTCACTTGCTCCAAGAATACTACAAATACTAAAAAGTAAGGTCATAAATTAAAATTTGCAATTAATTAAAGTCTAGCTTTTAGTTTTAAAATTAAAATAATACTAATGGCTAGTTTGAGTTATGTTGTTGGTGTATATCATAGGTTACTTCAATCGATACTAACTACTTTGCAGAATCCTCCAATTGGAATGACCGAAGTTGATGGATTCTTGAAAAAAATGGCTTCAACTTCTGACGGTCGTAAAGCACTACTTCAATACATGCGACAAAAACCTCAAAGAATTTTCGAAATTTACAAATCTGAAAAAAAAGTTTATGGGATCTTGAGGNAATACATGCGACAAAAACCTCAAAGAATTTTCGAAATTTACAAATCTGAAAAAAAAGTTTATGGGATCTTGAGGATACTTGGGTCATATGTCCATGCTCAACATGAGTATCAACAGGTAAACTTATAAAATTTGAATAGTTAATGAAAACGAATGTTCAGTCGATCATAAGGGTGGAATTGAGCTTAAATTTTTTTATTATGGGTTAATAGATCCAAAGAATGTTTGAAGAAAACAGTATTGAATTTTCTCTGTCTGAACCATCAATTCANAATGTTTGAAGAAAACAGTATTGAATTTTCTCTGTCTGAACCATCAATTCAATTGATTTTGGATTTAATTGATGATAACAGGACATGGATATCCAAATATTATGAACCAATGAAATCATGGTTTGAAGGCCAACTTTCACCATCACCACGAAAACAAATAGAATCTACCATCACACCTTGGACTTGGTGGAAACCTCATCAATTGATTAGACATTGAATACTCATTGAATTTTGTGAATTTTTATTCAATTTTTTTTAACCTAGATGTCAAATTTGAGTTATTTTATACCTT
The DNA here is from genome assembly GCA_002738285.1 of Holacanthella duospinosa. Taxonomy (NCBI): domain Eukaryota; kingdom Metazoa; phylum Arthropoda; class Collembola; order Poduromorpha; family Neanuridae; genus Holacanthella; species Holacanthella duospinosa. Next base: position 227,409 of record NIPM01000062.1, read on the forward strand.
AGATCATTATATCCCTCTCACATCAAATTGAATTTTTTTTAATTTCTTTGATTTATAAAATCTTTATATAATATCACTTATGGGTGATATCCTAACTTTTTACGCCAAACTGGTGGACACGCCTACGCGGCTCAATCAGAATAAACCAGAAATGAATGAATGAAATGAATATAATATCACTATAGGTATGTTAAGCTCAATTTAATTAAGTTAGGTTGTGAAGTTAAACTCAATTTTCAATTTGCTTTGATAAATAAATAATTCATCATACCGTAATACATTGAGTATAAACCGCCCTTACTTAAGAGGAAGGTGCACATCTTTATGTCAGAAATTTGAAATTGTACAAATAACACCATCTAATGTTGGCAAGTAAAAAAATATTTCAATACATTTTTCTTGCTAATAGACTTCATAAAAGGGGGAGGGGCTAAAGGGCTCGAAAGTTTTTTTTGATTTCTGCTAGAACAAAGGAAACGAGTGAAATACCACTTTTAAAACTCGTAATAACAAGAAAGTGAAAGGAACTGGGAAGTATTTATGAATACTTTTTAATATTAAAAGGCTCATTCCAAAATACCTGATTTTAATTGTGTTTTAGCGTGTTTTCGGAGCAAAAAGAAGTTGCCACTACAAGCACCATTAATTAATTTATGCAAATTATTGTTTGACTATTTGGTGAGCTTACGGGCAACCACATTAAGCATATTTGTAAATAATTTTAAACTTAATGTTTCTTGGGGGAGACCAGCATTATCATGTTAAAAATAAGTAATTTAAAATTCAAATAAAAAAAGCGTGTGCCAAAGTGTTGGAACTAATATTTAGATATAATTTTGACATTGAATATGAATATTATCAATTCACTTATAGTTAGATGTTAAATTATTATTTAACATCTGAAAATGTTTGACGGATTTAATTTCTGCATTGTCAGTGCAATGGTCTAAATTTTGCGAGCGAGTTACGGTTCTATTTGGTTTTTGTGAGGATAAAGCTTTCTCCAATGTCTATTTATTTCCGACGGGTACCGTTATTTGCGAGAAGTTAAATTTATTTAATTTGAATTTTTCAATAAATTCATTCAACTAAATTTTAGCCGATTAACCACCTTGTATATTAACCGCCGACTGGTCGCGACAATGCAGAAAATAGTCATAAACCGGTGTTTGTGTGCCGGAGATTAGGGTTCTTGAAAAAAACAACTTTGAATTAGGTTACTTATTTAATATTCTACGCGTCTTTCAAAACCTAGACCTATAAAACCATAGTTGAATCTTATGTGTAAAAATGATTCCTGTTAACTATTTAGTAAAACTGATGAAGTGTAATCTTGGTGCACAAGGTCAGGTCACCAAAAAGTCCTTAACACCAAAACAAGAGATAATAAAATGTTATTTTAGTCTAGATTTAGGCAAAAGGATGAGTAAAAAGACAAAACCAATTTCGTAAAAAATTAATTCTTTAGAATTGACTAACACATCAAATCGTGTGTTGAGTAGATTTGTGGATATTCAAGATGGTAAAAATATTGTTGATCGTAAGTTTAATTACCATCATAAATTTGAGTCCCGCACTACTGATACCGAACACGGAGGTAAGCTTAATTGAGTTTTGATGAATTCTAATAAAACAAATTGTTATGAAATAAACTAAAATTCGTTTTCAATTTTATTTCAGCTGGAAGCTAGTAATTTAATTGGTGAAACATTTGTGAACAACATGACTTTCACTAAACCGGAAATAATGAACAAAGTCCAGAAAGTTTATAGTGCTAGATCGACATGGGGTCAACAACGACCTTATAAAACGAAACAGAGAGCTAGAGGATTTGAAAAAAACCTTGGATGCGACGGTGTGATGCGCTATTGGCTAGTTTGTAAATTGTAAACCTTTGTATACAAATTCAAATTTATTTACTAGAATTGTTTACCTTAGAGTAAAGAATTTATAGCTTAGTTATGGGTTCTAAATAATANATTCAAATTTATTTACTAGAATTGTTTACCTTAGAGTAAAGAATTTATAGCTTAGTTATGGGTTCTAAATAATGCAGAGGGATCAAAATTTTCAATATGTCATCCCATTGGAGATATAGTTTCTTCTAAAAATTTTTTTCTACTTTCGGGTTTTTATATTTTATTTATGATTCTTATGTATNATTCAAATTTATTTACTAGAATTGTTTACCTTAGAGTAAAGAATTTATAGCTTAGTTATGGGTTCTAAATAATACAGAGGGATCAAAATTTTCAATATGTCATCCCCTTGGAGATATAGTTTCTTCTAAAAATTTTTTTCTACTTTCGGGTTTTTATATTTTATTTATGATTCTTATGTATTTCATTTATGATTCTTAAGAAAAATCAGATTACTTATTCCCTCGCTTATAACCCGTAGATTTAAACATGCGCAGAAATGAAGCGCATTACCCGCACCTCGCATATAATCCGGACATTTTCCATATGTAACCAATTCAAATTCAAGAGAATTTGTTTTTGTGAAGAGGTGACTTCAGATGTTGGAATACTGACGAACAAAACCACAAAATTTATACTTGTTGCGCATTACACTGACCAGAATTTATAATTATACTGCGATATTTTATGACATAAATATTTTCAAAATGATAATAATGAGCAAAAAGAAAATGTAAAAGTTGGATTTCATTCGATACTGTATATTTATAATCGAGACGTTGGGTGGGGGGTGTGTGGCGGAGCAAGAGAAATCACTTGCTAGAGTGCTCGGAGGTTGTTAACATCAAAAATCAGTGTCAACAAAATTTGGACCCTCTGTTTTAGAACATGTAACTTAGGTTAGAATTCTTTCTATTATTTTAGAATATTACTTAAACTTTTTACAAACGAAAAAAATAAATTAAATTTTTTAATTAAAGTTATGAAACTGATGATGAATAGGACGCTAGAGCTCTCGTGTGGGACGTTAGACAATGAGATTTCCCATCCAACATCGAGTTAATACTTAAAAAAATAGTTCAGAAGTGTGAGGTGAAACCAGTGTACGAATTCCGAAAATGTTTTTAAATTGTTTTGTTTTCCGAGTTCAAAAAAAAAAAGAATTCAAATCTTAGTTTTTCCAAGCATGAAATGTGGCAGCAATTAGCTGTAACAAAAATTATCATTGTTCCTCTGTGGAATAATTATCAAATTTATATCTCCATGTAGCTCAGAGTGTCGATCTATTAAGATCTCCTCATAGCACCATAGTTCAAGGAAGCTTTAGGTGTCAGGGTGGCTGCAATTCTTTTTTAATTCGCTTTACTTGTACAGTATGGTCAGATTCGACATAGTTTCTTTTTTCTCTCTAAATCACCAAGATATGCGCACTTCTCATTACATCATTGTCACCCGAAATAGATGGGCGAACACCTGCATTCTGTAAAAATAAATTTACAAAGGAAACAACTTTTATGACAAGTTTAGACTTTTATTAGTCATTTTACTTAAACTCTATCGACTACCGACAATACAGTAGTTTTCATGTCATGATGTTGTCATGAATTTTCAATTCTAAAAAATCCAGTCTTCCTTTTATTTGCCGTGTCTAATTTTTTCACCTGCTTTGGTTACAATGTACCGTACATTGACATTGCCGCAAGGAATTATAGTTAGTATCGAAGGACCGGTTGAAATCGTCCATAGAAAGGGGAGGGTCGTAGCAAAGGCTGGATTTGACCAAATGCGGAGCAATCAAAATTTCTAAGCGTTATAAAAATGAATTCCCTGTTTTCAAAATTTTCTAAGTTTTTATAGGTTTTGTTCCCTCATAAACCACAAATTGACCTCCATAAAATTTGTTGGAGTTGATGAGGGGGTAATCTTTCCGTCAAATATTTTTCTCTACGGTCATCCGTTTAGGTCATAGGGCATAGGTGAAGGTGAACACACAGTTTCCGCATGACCGATAAATTATGTGATCCTAACTGGATGACCACAGAGAAAAATAATAAAAGTCTAAACTTGTCATAAAAGTTGTTTCCTTTGTAAATTTAGTTTTACAGGATGCAGGTGTTCGCCCATCTATTTCGGGTGACAATGATGTAATGAGAAGTGCGCATATCTTGGTGATTTAGAGAGAGAAAAAAAAACTATGTCGAATCTGACCTTACGGTATAATCCTGCACGTGTCTTTACGTTGGTCTGCCTTTATGTAGCTCTTTACGAACTCTAGGTAACTCTGGGTGCCTTTCAGTATAGTGTAGATGTACGTAGATAAGCTTGGCTCTGCGTAGACCTGCTTGTCTATACGTAGGTATAGGTGTCCAAACATATCCCTTTGTAGCTCTAAGCTGCTCGACAAATCACTATGTTTTTGGTAAGTTGATCTACATAGCTATACCTGGATCGACCTAGCTCGACCTAATTCGACCGAACTCCGATATAGTCCGCGTAGACCCATCTGCCTATCTTTCAATAGGTGTACCTATGAAGCTCAACTTGTCTTTAGGTGGTTCTATGCAGTTTTACCTGGATGTGCCTATTCTGAGGTAAATAATATGTACGTCTATGTAAATCAACTTGTTGCCATTAACTGTACGTGTCCTTATGCCCCTCTAACATCTAAGCAGTACTAATAGTGTATCTACTTTAGCTCTATGTTATATCGATATGTGGTCTTAATTTATGCATGTTAAGTTTAATTTTTAAGTTTAAGTTAAGTGTTAAGTTAATGTTTAAGGTACAAACTTACGTTAAAGTCATGTAAAGTTAACGCTCGTTATAAAATATTTGTATTTGTGAGAGTTGGTTGTTATAGTTTTATAGTTTTATTTAGTCTGAATTTGATAATTATTTCACCAAAAATTCCAACAATAGTCGTAGTCCTTAAATTTACATCATGCATTGTCTAGTGCAACGCTAGCTGTTTGTATTTTAAAGTCTCTTGAATGAATATTCACAAATTAAGAGAGAGAAAATATCATAATAATTGAATTTTTCCTATGGTTGTTACTTGACTGAAATCTAGAACTTTTCTGTAAAATAATTTTGCTACAGACGGATTATAAGGTAGCTATAACAGGCAAGGTTTAGATGTTGTAAGAGAAAATAAGTTCAAATTTTTGTTTCTAATAACGGATTGTTTATGTCAAATTTTTATAAAGAGCATTGTTATCCAAAAAATTCCAAAAAAGGAAAGGGTTTTACCACTTTCAAAAACTTAATTTCAGGTCCGAAACATTGAGGGAATACAACCCATAGTGTATTTCTTTAGATTAAATAAACTTATTCTTAACATATACGAATGGAAAAAATGATGATTGGGTATGAAATGACATCAGGAATTTTGGAGATTTTGTCAATTTAGGAAACACCCGCGTACGAGCGTTATGACAATTTCAAAAACTAACCTTGACCAATTTGGATTTGAAAAATTACAAGTGGGACAGTGTATTTTAAATCACGTCATGAATTTTGTAGAATTTGTTTATTTAGTTAATTTTCAAGTTCATACATTATCCAAATTCCGGATTACAAACTACACTATGAAAATATGACTATATACACTATTATATACACTATTTGTATGAAAAAAAATACGAATGGATGTCAAATTACTTTATGAATCTCTAAACTTTGTTAACGCATAATTTTCATTTTGCCAGGATTCGTGGAATTTCCTAAATTAGGAATATTTTCAAAATTTCTGATGTAATTTCATAGCAAATCTTATTTTTTTTCCATCCGAAGACGTCAAGAATAAGTTAAGTGTTTAGTCTTAAAAGGTTTAAGGTCAAGTAATTTATTTTGCTCTTCTACTATGTAATTCCTTTCACTATCATTTCTTCACCAGTTAGAATGAAGTCTTGTAATGGAGCATGTTTGGGATTATTAAAGAAATTTAAGTTCATGGTTTGCGTGAATTCGTTCCCAAGTACGGTCCTGAATATTAATGAATTATTTCTGTTTGGTGAAAGGGACGCTATTATTTTTGAGTGTAGAATTAGTTGCTTGCCACTCTTACTATTAGTTATAAAAAATTTGACTTGGAAGTAGTAAATAGTAAAAGAAATTGATTAAACTCACTTTTCTACTATTACAGAATTTAGTTTCATANCTTTCACTATCATTTCTTCACCAGTTAGAATTAAGTCTTGTAATGGAGCATGTTTGGGATTATTAAAGAAATTTAAGTTCATGGTTTGCGTGAATTCGTTCCCAAGTACGGTCCTGAATATTAATGAATTATTTCTGTTTGGTGAAAGGGACGCTATTATTTTTGAGTGTAGAATTAGTTGCTTGCCACTCTTACTATTAGTTATAAAAAATTTGACTTGGAATTAGTAAATAGTAAAAGAAATTGATTAAACTCACTTTTCTACTATTACAGAATTTAGTTTCATAATATGAGGTCAAGCTAACCTCCATTTGACCCAGGTATTAAGAAAATGCTCTGCTTTATTTGTTCCGACAAGCAAGTCACAGTTGAATTTTCTAAAATACTTCTTCGAATCAGTAGTCTGGAAAACACAGACGATGAGAAACGAAAAGTTATAACTCTCTTGTGTCGATTGCTCCGTGTGAAATGGAATGTTGTCCAGAATTTATTTACTCATCATACTGTCCATTTTCCATTTTGCGAAAATTGTTTGCAATCTGTCATCAAAGTTATCGGTCTCAGGGAACAACTATTTCAATTTGAAACCGAAATACGGAAAATAATTGGTGATATTGAGATATCAATTGCTCAAAACTTTCAACCTGCGAAATTAGAAGATTTGAAATTGAATGAAATAGAGCAAGATAAATCATACAATGACTATCGACAAAGTTTTCAGCATGAAGTTATGCAAGGTTAGATAAATTCTTGGGTATTTCTATGTACAATTTCTAAATTATTTTATTTCTCAATTTATATAAACTATTTAAATATTATTCAACTTAAATTTTATTATTTAAGCTAATAGAAAAAATTATGTTTTCCACTCTCCAAACCAATAGAGAAATTTCCCATTCATCACATTTTGCAAGGACTCTAGGTAGGCTCATTCGTATTTTTCTATTGTTGTGACAGATACAAATACTTTTTCTATTGGTTTTCAACAAACCACTTTTAATTAGAATANGTATTTTTCTATTGTTGTGACAGATACAAATACTTTTTCTATTGGTTTTCAACAAACCACTTTTAATTAGAATAGGGTCTTCATTTTCTCATATAGTAAATTTAATTTCAAAACTAGATATGTTGTAGTCAAAGAGAACATAGGGTTGAAAAATTTCCAAATAACTCTGCAATATCCCTTCCCATCCCACATTCCTGTCTGATATTTTTCTAATCTTAAAAATGCTAACTTGGCGTGGTGAGTTTGCTTTTGAGTGCAATTTTATTTATTTAACATTTATTTCTTTATATTTTATTCAAACTAACTGGGATTTCTNGTTTGCTTTTGAGTGCAATTTTATTTATTTAACATTTATTTCTTTATATTTTATTCAAACTAACTGGGATTTCTTCATGCACAGTGCTAATCAAATTCTTTTGGACCGTTGTGGTAGCTGCATGAGTTTCAAACAGTAGTATTACGACGTATAAGGTTTGCCACCTAAAGAATTCTTATTACCGAATTAGCTGAAGGATAATACTTTTTATGCCCAAAATAAATCAATATTTTAACCTATGTCTGAAACTATCAAATGGTTTTATTGAAATCCAAAGGTTACGACAGTGGGTAAAAGAGTTTGGATAACCCTGTTGTATAGTTTACTTTGACATCGAAGGGGTGTTCTGTGGTATTTAGTCATTTCAATTAGAAATGGTTTAAATAAGTCGGGTTTTATAAATAATAAGAGTGACGTAGCATGGATTTGCTTGTGCTGTCCGAAAGTAGTAAACTGAAGAAATATGTTTTGCGCCATGAAATTTTGCGGCATACAAACCTAATGGTCACTCTTACTCACAAATTGGTAGTGCACGCGTCGTTCAAATAACTGCAATAAATTGAAGGATATTACAAGGTAAGATTTTTAAGAGGTCTAAACATTCCAATTTATGACTTTTAATTTAATCTTAGCCTAATCTTACTCTGCTAAATTTTTTTATTCGGGGATTTAGGAGAATAAAAATTCGACCGATTAGATAAAAGTTTGTTGGGACTTGGAATGTTTCGCTGGCGCATACTTCTAAACTTCTCAACCTCATTGGCATAGTTTGAAATTTGAATTGGGGGAAATAATTTGTGTCATTGAATAAAACTGTACGTAGAGTCATGTCCTGCTAGGTACAAAGATATGTGTAGACATAAGAAGAGTTATGCAGATATCGAGAGTTAAGTAGAGACATGAAGTGTTACATAGAAATACAGAGTTGCATGGAAGCGAGTAGAATTAACATAGGTGATAAACTTATTTCTCAAAGAATATCAAATACTGGGTGAGTTTTTTACGACTATTCAGGGATACTCACACTACCCTACTATCACTCACTCAATTATGTGTGATTTACCCACTTGATGAAACTTGAAGCCAAAGGGTTGCGTGGGTGATAAGTAGGCTAGTGTGGGGTATGACCGTTCACTCGTTAAAAACTCATTTTTATATTAGATACCTTCTTCTCTAACCTTAACTTCAAGAAAAAGTTTAGTTTGAATCATAGGAAAACTTATTAAATTAGCAAAAATTATTTCAACGCATTACATATTTATAACGACATGGCTAAAATGCAGTCGAGAAAATTAAATTTTTTTATTAAAAATTTAAAAAATCCTATTTTTTTTTTTCATTTTTAGTTGAAAAAAAATAATAAAATGGTATCTAGACTCTCAAAATATTATTAAAATATCATTCTCACTTTAGTAAATTTCTAGCTCGATTTNGTATGACCGTTCACTCGTTAAAAACTCATTTTTATATAGATACCTTCTTCTCTAACCTTAACTTCAAGAAAACGTTTAGTTTGAATCATAGGAAAACTTATTAAATTAGTAAAAATTATTTCAACGCATTACATATTTATAACGACATGGCTAAAATGCAGTCGAGAAAATTAAATTTTTTTATTAAAAATTTAAAAATTCTTATTTTTTTTTTGTTTTTAGTTGAAAAAAATTAATAAAATGGTATCTAGACTCTCAAAATATTATTAAAATATCATTCTCACTTTAGTAAATTTCTAGCTCGATTTTTTTATTTAATACAATAATTCCAAATTTTCTGTCTAAATGAGTAATTTACGCGACAAAAGAAACGTGTTTTCATTTAACTTTTCAAAGTGTTAAATTGCTTTAATCTTTCAACTACAAAATTTAAGCTATCTCAATTTTAGTTCAGTATCAGCGCTAAAATATAGCTCCAAGTTACCTTATTGGATAAAAACAAATATCAGAAAATTATTGATTTTTGTTCTTGAAATTAATTTCGATTTGAATGTTTATTAAATTTTACCTTGCCCAGTCTTTGTTTGAATAAAGTATTAATTTAATAAATTTCATTCTATATACTTCAGAATAAGATCCAAACTGATTTTATAGAGAAAACTCTGTAAAAGACCATCTTTTTATAACACACACTTTCCTTGCTTCCAGGATGTTGATCATAGAAAGAGGTTTTACTGTACTTTTGCTTGTGATAATGTGTAATTACTTGAAAGAGTGGTTAAGGGTGCATCATTTGTAAATTTCAGTTCTCAAAAGTCGTACTTTATAATTTGTAATTTTGAAATCAGAGGCAAGGAATCTACCCGCCTATGCATTGTATCATCCGATTTGGAGTATTGTTTATTTATTATTATTAAAAAGTTCTAAATCTATTATTTGATTATATGAAACAACAGAGTATAAAAACAAGGTGATGCTGAAGGACAAAGTAGAGGAGATGATGAGAATTCGAAGTGACACCACAGCTATTGATGTATCAATAATTCAACTTCAATTGGAAAAAAATGTTTTTCAAATTGATACACCTTCATGCAGTGTTGCATTTAGTGATGAGGACAATTCAGATGTAATAAATTTGGACACTGAAATTTTGAATATAGAGGATAGAGAGCCTGAGACTATGAGGTGGTCGGAAGACTCTCCCAATGTACTTGGTATCTGTGAAACAGTATTTGATACGTACAACTCTGAGTGTGAATACACCATTGGAATTGTTGCTCCAGAGATTCAACCTTTAGTCGGCAATGATGACTGGCATAATAAATTACTAAGGTAATTAAAATTATTTATGTAGCAATTAATGAGTGCATACAGTCTGTTTCAACAATTTAGAGCAGTTCAATATAATGCCTTTACCAACAATTACACAGGTAAATCACATTACTACTTCATTTCCGGTGATCGTAGAGTTAATTTTTCAAATNCCTTTACCAACAATTACACAGGTAAATCACATTACTACTTCATTTCCGGTGATCGTAGAGTTAATTTTTCAAATTTGAACCATTACTTTTCAATGCTCTTTCTCAAATTCTTTCAATTTTTTAACAAAAAAACGTTTCCAAGATATATTCCATACAACTGGAAAAATATCACTACTTTATCCAGCAAAATTTATAAGGCAAAAATGTTTATAAAAAATGGCTTCACATGTATTTTTGGTTCTGTGGAACATTGTAGATTGTAGGTATCTATAAAAATTAGTTGAATGTCGTTTTCAAAGTTTATCAATTTTTTATCACTTAGCAACCCCGGTGGCTGTCGTAGCTATTGTTGAGACGCTAAGATGTGTAACTGGTCAAGTTTTTCTGAAATAATAGCATACCTACGTCATTCAATTAATTTGTGCATAATGACCATATCTTTAAGGTCATAAGGACAGTAATATTTAGTTTTCATATCACTTCATCTATAACAATGTCCAAACGTTTGGTTATTACAATTCCAGTACTTTGAGTCGATTAACTTAAAAATCATGTCACAAAATGGCTATCTGATAAGTCATTCCTGTCTATAAAAACTTATACCAGTTACCGAATCAATGCTGCATATATCAATGTATATTTTAATTTTTTTAAATAGTAACCAATCAATACCAGTGACAACACCAGATGCTGCAAATGTAGAGAATGATGCTAAGCTGTCACCAATTATTGAACCAATGACACAGAAATGTATCCGATGTTCATGCGGAGACATCAGCAACAATATGTCACGCAATAAGAATATACAGAAAAAATGGAAACAAAGAAAATCTGAATTTATGGATGCCAAGTCGAGAATTACTAAAAAGCCATCATGTTAGCTTCAAATTTGTTACTTTTGAATAGGCAAATTTATTTGGCTGTTTATGATTTTACAGTAGGACATATCTGCCCGTTCTGTTTTGCTAAATTTGAAACTGAAAATAAGATAAAAGAACATCTACTAATTGCTCATTTTGCTTCTCAAATGAACAATGAGAAGCAGAGTGATGAAAATTTGATTGCATTGGAGACAGAATGTGAAGATGAAAGGGATTTTGGAGAATTTCAAGAAAATTTTCAAATCAAAGGTATGTATGCAAAACAAAAATGCCAACGATAACGATGCCCCTGAAATTTTAAGACCAAACAAACACGGAACAAACTAAAAAAAATACTGTGTTAATTTGAAAGCAACAAATTTTTAGTAATTTTCAAAAACTTTAGCATAATTTTTCAATTAAATGCTCAAAATTTGTTACATGTTATTCCTTTACGTATATTAGAGCGCAGATTTCAAATTTTTTCCTGATCTTCATCTTAGAATAAAAAAAAATTAGCAGAAATTAGTATAATATAATAAGCGATTACAATACGTACCAAAATTTTTATAATAGTGGCATTAAGCAACTATTGAAGTGGGAATTTATGATTCTTTCGATTAGTTTTTACTAAAAAAAATTTAAACCCTCAAACCAGACTTTTCTCTTTTCTAATATCAATATACAGTAAAGTTCGATTATAGTGAACCTGTAGGGACCGGCAAAATTGGTTCAGTATAGCCGGAGTTCATTATATCCGTATAGTGAACGGACACTTCAATTTAATAATTGTTCATTATATCCAAATATTTCACTATAAATTCAGCTAAGCCGATTTAGAGAAGCACTGGGTAATGAGGATTTGCTTGAGACCATTTGATGAGCGCAGAATCCAACTTTGGATAGTTACATCGGCGTTGGCGTTTTATATTCTAAGAATTTGATATTTGAATTTTAGCTAATTGCTTAAATGTAACCTAATTATATTTCAACACTTTTATTATTAACTTACACCACAAAATCTTTGGAAGTCTTTTTCAATTTTAGTTTTTGATTTCAAAATAAGAGAAATTGTAGAGTTTCCAATCTTACATTTCTCACATAACGTTGGGCGAGGTGTGTTGGAAGACAAGTGCAGCAATGATATCGAATTTATCATTTAAGGACAACGCAGTGCGCTTTTTGCCTGATTTTGACATTGTGAATTAGTAATTTACTTAATAAACTAAAACTCACTCATATGTCAACATGCAAGTCCGGTGCATAGATGGGCAGGCATAAAAGTATAAGGAACAGTAGTAGCAAATGGTCTCATTACGGAATTCAGACATATTTCACTATAACCGGACAAAATGACTCTCGGGACCGGTAGGTTTGGTTCACTAAGGCCGGAAGTTCAGTATAGCCGATTTCATTATAGCCGGACTACTTAACACATAATCTCCCATTTGCTTGGCAGGGACCGGACAGTCTGCTTTGCTATAGCCGGAGTTCTATTATAGCCGGAGTTCTATTATAGCCGGAGTCACTATAGCCGAACTTTACTGTATTAAGAATTTTTACATAAATTGNTATAGCCGGAGTTCTATTATAGCCGGAGTCACTATAGCCGAACTTTACTGTATTAAGAATTTTTACATAAATTGTTTTATTTGCAAAAACTATATTATTACGTGCGGTAGGCATATATGATCCATCCACAATTACAGTAAAATTGTGATTCAATTACAAATTGCACATTACGTTTATAAGTTTGGTTCAGTTACAATTACTATTAACTCTATAGTGCGATCGAATATATAATCGATTACAAACAATTGTAATTGAGCGATGTTCAATAAATTCGCGCAGATACAATGAAAAGGAGCTTTTTAATTCGATGTTCATAAATAAATTCAATTTTGAGTGAAAGTATCTTTACACATATTTTTCTGCACTTAATTATAAAATTTCGAAGCATATAACAGCTAAATATGTTTCACCGTTAAATATTTATATTGCATATTGTTGCGGTGTACTCACCAGTCTTACCACCTGACCGACAGACTGCACCACCGAAACCCCTCACCTTGTCCCACTTGACCAACCTACCAACCTGTCCAACTACCCTGACTCAAGACACTATCAAAAAGGACTGACTGGACTGATTCACAAAGTTAACTTTTATTTTAAATTGATACTTGTCTCTGCGAGACAAGCCAAAAAGAATACCGAGCTGACGAACGGCTCAATCAATAATGAACAATTTTCCCCCTCATACAATACTCCTATTCCTTTGCAGGAGTATTGCATGAGGCACCGAACCAATCAAGAAATAATTCTTATCTTAAATTAACATGTCTGCAAGCACACAGCTTGCAGCCATGAATATTTTATAATTATTATTATAAAATAACCTCCGTCTCAATATGAAATATTTCAGAATTTTTTGAGAGTCAATAGTTTCAATAATTCCATAACACAATAAAAACTTCCAATTTGACTTTGGCTCTCGTATACACCTTTCCATTTTTGTTATTGTATGATATATTTATTATATATATTTCATTAATCTTTTAATAGGTGAATAACCCCTAGCCCACTACACCCCTTGTACTACTTATCCCCAAAAGGCCTATTTCTATATCTATATATATTGTAATTAAGAAAAAATTTCGAATTAAAAGAAAGTTGAATTATGGACGAATCTGATGAAAACATTTTGTGTAATTCCTGATAATAACCTTTGTTTTGCAATTGTAAATAACACTGCTTTAATTTTAATTTTCGATTCAATATCGATAAGCTAACAAAATCGAATTGGAGAATGCTACGTAAAATGTGCTTATCAAGGCAAAGTAGACAAAAATTTTCTAACATTTAATTGCAATTAAATGCATTTAATTTTCTGAATAAAAAGAACAATAATTGTTGTTGTTATGCAAAAGAAACGTCAAAATGTGAATAAATGTATAAATAAATTATAAAAGTAATACAAATTTTGAGCAATTTTGTCAATTGCAGTAATTTGCAATTTCACCTTTACTTGTCATTAATTTTAAAGATTGAAAATTTTCCACTTTCTTATCCTAAAATGTATAAGTGCTTATCTGGATGAAATAGTCTTACCTACTCCACGTTAGCTAAGATATAAGCTAAAAGTTAAATTAAACTGTCATTCCATGAAGTAAAGCAACATTGGCACATCGTCGTATGGAAATCTCTTCTCTGTAAGCAAATCTGCGACAATGTAATTGAGGGTTTTTTTAGGGTTCTTGCAGATGTACTGTTTCATAAATAAAATAATAATAAAATTTAATTTTTATTTCTGGTTTTGCTAAATTCACAGAATATAGGAGTAAGGAATTGCTGAAGAGTAAAGCCGACGAGATGAAGAAAACTCGAAGTGATATCGCAACTATCGATGTATCACTTATTCAATTTCAATTTGAAAAAAACGTTTTTCAAATTGATGAATCTCTATATGGTGCTGCGCTACATGACGACGAGAATTTAGCTATTACTTTGATTCCTGAAAATGTGAATACACAAAATGGAGAAATCGACGAAACTATGGAGTGTTCCGAAGGGTCTTTGAATGACGTTAGTATCTGTGAAAAAGACGTTGATGCGTCTATAAACGCTGTTGAGTGGGAACAGAGCATTAGAATTGTTACTTCAGAAGTTAAACCTATAGTCAACAATGACGACAGTGGGATTCTATTACCAAGGTAACAGAAATTGTTTATTTATTGACTTAATAAGTTGTATCTGCATTAGGATAAATACAGTCAGCTCCAATAAAACCTCCGCATCAACAAAATCATAATTGTCTAGAACACTATTAATCAACAAATATTATGTGGAGCTTTAGGAGATGATTCGCTACTATAATTTTATATACATAAATTAAATTAAATTTTTCGTCCTCTGAGTTTGTGTTTTGTTACTATAAGACGGTATTTTAATCCGGTCTTAGCAATTCCAAATTCAAGGCTGCAAACAAGGTTGCTATGAAGATTACACAAAAGGCTTTCATAAGGTTAGTCCATAACTCACCTAGTTTTAATTTCGAATTTTTTTTTCTTGGCTGACGGTTCGTCAGTTAGCCTAATCTTGAACTGTGTTACTAAGACGATTTAGCAAATTTTGAATTGAACATTTTTAAGCAGACTTAACCATAAGTTGACATTTTGTTTAATATTTAGTATTTGATGCAATACTTACAAATTTTTAATTAAAAAAAAAGAATTAAGAAGTTGTTTCCGAGAGCGAAGTTTGTTATTTTAAAAAAATTGGAAGTTTTTGAAATTATCGAGTTATGGACTAACCTTATGAAAGGCTTTTGTGTAATCCTCATAGCAACCTTGGCTGCAAAGCTGGATGCAAACTTGGCTGCGGTATATCTCGCGATGCATTCATTGCCTTACAAAAAAGTGATCAAATCAAATTTACGCTTTGAATTGTAATGTGGCATTTGCATTTCATTGTGATTAATTTATAAAATCAAAATTGTTAAAATCGACCGAAATAAACTTGTGAAAGTAGATGAATTTACAAGAAACATAAGGAGTTCAATGATCTCAACAATAAATTGGTTTTTAAAATTTTGTAAAATTCAAATAAAATAAGATCGGTTTTCCTATCATAATTTATGCTTCAGAATGAAGTTGTCATANTGAATTGGTTTTAAAAATTTTGTAAAATTCAAATAAAATAAGATCGGTTTTCCTATCATAATTTATGCTTCAGAATGAAGTTGTCATAGAGATATATTATTTGCTGGAGAGATTGCGGTATGTAAAGTTTATGTATATAGGAATACATAAACTTTTGAATACCTTTAGTAAAAACTTAGCGACTTAAAACAATTTCATACATAAATTAACTACTGGGTACTGCCTAAATTTCCATCATGAAATGAATTTAATTTAAAAATTAAATTGTCAAAAAAAATACGATTTGGATAAAATTTCTCGTCAAGCATATTTTTTACTATTGAAAACTTGCGATGACTATCGCTATTTGTTTACTTTTGATATGTAATTGGCCAATTTAGCCTATTGGTGTTGGTATACCAAAATTTTCGTACTACTGTCTGTCGAATAGTAAAGTCAAGTCACCAAAACGCCAATGTAATCGACTTGCTACTCTTGTCTCTAATTGTTGACCCTCAAAAACCTTAGATCATATCCAGAGTCACACTGTCAATGTATATTAATTTTTTTGAGATTTTGTTATTCAACAAACAGTGAACAACCAATGTCAGCGACAACACCAATGGCTGGAAATGTAGCAAATAAAGTTATGCTACCAATAATAATTGAGCCATTGACACAAATATGTGTCCGATGTGCCTGTGAGAACCTCAGCAACAACATACCGAATAATAAGGAATTAGAGATAGAGAAAGTGGAAGCTACTGCTATGAATACCACGCCGCTTATTATCACAGATGCAAGTGAGTTGAATTGATTCTATTGATTTACAGTAGGAAAATTATGTTTTGACATTTTACATATTTTTCAGAAAAACATACCTGTCTGTTCTGTCCTGCCAAATTTCTAACTGTAAATATGGTAAGAGGTCATATAATAAACACACATTTTCCTCGTCCAAAAAAAAATGAAGAAAAATTTTGTCATAATTTGACTGAGTCGGAGTCGGAACACGATGATGATGAATTTGAAGAAATGAAAGAAAATCTTAAATTCAAAGGTATGTAAACATTGAGTAATCTACAGAATTTACTATAATATTAATCTATTCCAGCAATTGGTAAATATGTTTCATGAAAACAACCCCTGAGGCAATGTGTCGGATTTTCAAAATTGTTTATATATATTTTTTTTATTAATTACGCACAAAATTTTGTAATACAATTTTTTAAGTAGATCATGTGCAATCAAATACCGCTCCGGCAGCGACATTTGAGGGTTAAACTAAATCATAAAAAATTATAAATTTATATATATAACATATTTTGGGCTAATTATATAATTCTATTATTCTAACCAGTATATAGTTTTATACATATTATACCAACTTTGATAAAGATATAAATACTTTTACATAATATAATAGCACTATAAAAATGCTAATACTTTATGCAAGAAATCGTAGAACCTGCATGGAGTTAGTTATTAGTATAGGTTATTTGCATTAGACTTATAGTTAGTTATATAGCCCATATTAATTCTCCATATTGTAAGATAAATGCCTGGCTCAAAGGATGCAAGAATGCTAATTTGAATTCACTTTATAACTTTGTAGTTGGGCAATTTTTTGCAATATGCTGTAGAAAAAAACTCAAATCATTACGTAAATTCAAGATTTGAAACAATATTTTTCAATTTTTACATGATTCGGCACATTTTTTGCTTTATTTTCAAACAGTGAGTATTTTATTGGTAACTTATTTTAAAACAAACAAACTCTGTTTGTTATAATTTTCTTTATATACCGTATTTCTCGATTTAATTCCCCACTTCGAAATAATTCCTTCCCCGAAATAATTACCTTTTTACATATACCCGAAATAATTAACCTTTTGGCTAGTTTGAAATAATAATTTCCCACCTCGAAATAAATCCCCATGACGAATTATTAAAAGTCTCATCAGGCGCGAAATTAGAAACAATTTTATGTAAAATTACCTGAAAAGAGGAAAATTTAAAATTTAGAACGCGACAAAAAAAAAACAATAAAGTATCAGATATCCCTGACATGGATAAAAAAATTTCATTATTTGTATTTTTTTAACTCTTGTAAGAAGTAAACAATTATAAAAGAAGCAAAATTTTCACTTCCAATTAATAATTTCCCACCTCGAAATAATTCCCCCCTCGAAATAATTCTCCACCTTTTGTCTGGTTTGAAATAATAATTCCCCAGGGGATTNAAAAAAACTCAAATCATTACGTAAATTCAAGATTTGAAACAATATTTTTCAATTTTTACATGATTCGGCACATATTTTGCTTTATTTTCAAACAGTGAGTATTTTATTGGTAACTTATTTTAAACAAACAAACTCTGTTTGTTATAATTTTCTTTATATACCGTATTTCTCGATTTAATTCCCCACTTCGAAATAATTCCTTCCCCGAAATAATTACCTTTTTACATATACCCGAAATAATTAACCTTTTGGCTAGTTTGAAATAATAATTTCCCACCTCGAAATAAATCCCCATGACGAATTATTAAAAGTCTTATCAGGCGCGAAATTAGAAACAATTTTATGTAAAACTACCTGAAAAGAGGAAAATTTAAAATTTAGAATGCGACAAAAAAAAACCAATAAAGTATCAGATATCCCTGACATGGATAAGAAAATTTCATTATTTGTATTTTTTTTTAACTCTTATAAGAAGTAAACAATTATAAAAGAAGCAAAATTTTCACTTCCAATTAATAATTTCCCACCTCGAAATAATTCCCCCCTCGAAATAATTCCCCCCTCGAAATAATTCTCCACCTTTTGTCTGGTTTGAAATAATAATTCCCCAGGGGATTTAAACCGAGAAATACGGTAAATACTATTTTTGTTTACTAATTCTTGCGTACGGTAGGTCTGTATGACTCTGCAGAAATTATCGAACTTTCCTCAGAAGATGAAACACAATTGGAACCAATAACGGCAGAATTATCTTCGTCAACAACGAATGATGATACAGAGTCTGAGGAAGATGATGAAAGTGACGAAAGTGACGAAGATGAAGATCTAGAAAGTGATGAGAGTCAGGAAAACAAGAAAAGTTCTACCCATTCTGTCAAACGTAAAATAGTAGCCTGTTCACCCAAGCCAAAGTGGAATAATTGTCCTAAACGAACAAAACCATCTTCTGTCCAAGGCAGAGGGTTAACAAAAGTGTCAAATTCTAAAGAAGTTGAAGAATATGAAGGAAAGGATAATACTATCTGGACAACAATTGAACCTCCAAAGACAAAGACCAGAATTTATAATATTCTTCGCGAAGATGGGAAACTTCTTGGAAAAGCTGCTAATCCAAACATAACCCCAGTGGAACTACTCAAACTTATGATCACACCAGATATTGTGGATCTCATTGTCAAGTACACTAATAAATTTGGCGAAAACTACGAACCCAGGAAAGTAATAAAACCGAAGCAACCTAAAATAGCAGGAAAATTTTCGCCAAGTTCCTCTAAACGAGATCCTATTCGAAATTCTGGGTCATGGAAACCAACGAATCAGGAGGAAATATATGCCTTCATTGGTATTCTTTTGTACTTTGGCCTAGAGAAAAAAGGGTAAGTCAAAATTATAGAACTAACAAGTTCAGTTAAGTGATACAAAATATTCCTGAACACCTTATATGATTTTTGGGGTTCAGATTCGAACTTTACTTAAATGTTTGAACAAGGGTAACAGCGCGCTAACGTTCTAAAATCAAATGCGGTTGCCAATATAGTTTGAGAAATTATTTACTGAAACCAATAAGTTAATCTTTTTAACTGAACCTACATAATTCCAAAAAATATTAGTTTTGTATATGAATTCTATTGATCGATAGTCTGGATTTTAAATTTACACAAAGTAATCCTGACTGAACTCCTTCAGCATCGTGAAGAGTTCATATCAGATTCATGTATTTGGGTCGCAAATATCTGGAGAAACTTTTCGTTTTCGCTTTCTTGAAGGTTTGAATGATTAAAGAAAGCGAATCATTTCACTACTGTATTTTTATTGTATAAAAACTTTTAGGATGAAAGCCTTGTACAGCATGAACCAACTAAATCCGGGCCTTCATTCTTCGCCTTTCACCAAAAACGGCTTGGGGCAGGCGATACACAATAGTAAATGATGGAAGTGAAGTTAATTTTATTGTAATCACTATAAAATTTCTGTTCCGATTAGGTACACTAATGCAAAGCAATGGAGCAAAGCAGAGAGACAGAGAGAGGAGGGGTCGGCAGGTCCTCTTTGAGTCAGGTGGAATAGATGCCAAGGGATCGTACCCCATTCCTCTAGTTGCTCATTTCTCTCAACTACCCATCTNGGGGTCGGCAGGTCTTCTGTTGAGTCAGGTGGAATAGATGCCAAGGGATCGTACCACATTCCTCTAGTTCCTCATTTCTCTCAATTACCCATCTTTCAGCATTACAGAATGGCCTTTGTTAAAAAAAAATATATTTAAAGTCAGTTTTGATTAGACAAGTTATTGCAAAGCAGTGCAAAGGATGAAAGCAGAAAGGTAAAGAGAGGGGTCGACAGGTTCTCTGTTAAGTGAGGTGGAGTAGATGCAAAGGGACCATACTCTATTGCACTCATTCTCTCAACTCTCTGCTGCTCTTGTTAATTAATTAATTTTTGCAGAGGAATGTTTTCTCAAACACACGCTAACTTCATTCCTTACAACTTTTGTATTTCGCACTGTTTATTTGCTGTCTTAAATTTTTTTTGGTGAAAGCGACTTTCTACGGCCCGGATTAAATTGGTTCATGCTGTAACAAGAAACACTAAAAAGCAAAACTGAGGAAAGTTTCCAAATACTCCATTAAGTACTTGTGCATAACAAAATTTATGCTGCGAGCTAATTGGTTGCATTTATGCAACTTCTCAAATAAATCAGCNAGTACTTGTGCATAACAAAATTTATGCTGCGAGCTAATTGGTTGCATTTATGCAACTTCTCAAATAAATCAGCAGAAACAAATCGCTGATGTTTTCATCACCTTGGCGATAAAAATTTCATTAGACCTCCTAACATAAAAGTAGGAGTATATGTTTCAAGTTAGTAATGTTGTTGTGAAAATAAGTAGCAGTGTTGTTGGTATTGTGATGTCGTTCATCAAATGACGATTGGTACGACGATTTTGTAAATTGAGAGAAAATAAGAAATAGCTATCCCAGTATTTTGAGTCTTGCAACTCATTGGTTGGATTTCTTCCAATCAAACTAGAGAAAAGTTTTTCAACTCTCTCAAATACCAACTCTTACCGATTTACCAACTTGGGTACTTAGAAACANCAGAAACAAATCGCTGATGTTTTCATCACCTTGGCGATAAAAATTTCATTAGACCTCCTAACATAAAAGTAGGGGTATATGTTTCAAGTTAGTAATGTTGTTGTCAAAATAAGTAGCAGTGTTGTTGGTATTGTGATGTCGTTCATCAAATGACGATTGGTACGACGATTTTGTAAATTGAGAGAAAATAAGAAATAGCTATCCCAGTATTTTGAGTCTTGCAACTCATTGGTTGGATTTCTTCCAATCTGGTGAAACTAGAGAAAAGTTTTTCAACTCTCTCAAATACCAACTCTTACCGATTTACCAACTTGGGTACTTAGAAACAAGGCAACGAATATTTTGTTGTTTGAACTAGTACAGTGTAGGTGAGATCCACCACAACTTTATACGTAAAATCCATCTTAAAACATTAAATCCGTATACTAGCTAGCAATTAATTGCACAATAACCTCAAGCAACATTGAAAACATTGCCGAAAGCCGAATGATTGTTGACCAAACCAACTTCCAACGGAAAGGAAAGAATAAAATTAAAAAAATTCCGTGTTCACTTTGGATATAGTATATTGTTTCTTTATTTAGGAGTTCCGGAATGAGGCAAGCTTGGAGCAGCGACGGGAAGTACATAATTCCGTCTATTACGGCAACAATGAGCCGAAAACGTTTCGGAACCCTCACAAATTTCCTTCGATTTGATGACCAAGTAGCACGACACAACGCAATAGCTGAGGGTAAAAAGCAGTCGAAACTTTCCTACATATCCGAAGTATTCGAGCCATTTGTAGAGAATGTACAGTCTCATCTACGTCCTTACGATAGCCTCGTTGTGGATGAAATGTTAGTAAAGTTCAGAGATACTTCCAAATTTCGGGACTATATGAAATCAAAACCTGGAAAGTAAGTAAAAAGCCTGGTTAGTCCTAATCTCAATAAATTCAGTATCATATACATCATTTCAGAAACAACGTAAATAGTAATCATAAGAATAAGAGTTTGGAGTCATTGAGTCACCCTCAGTCAAATGACTCAGGGAAAAGTAGGTGTTGAGAACCTAGTGTATTATATGGTATGAAACACTAAGATCAGGCTAGTTTTATTTTTGGAAATATGTTAATCAAACAATTTTTCATTTNATTATATGGTATGAAACACTAAGATCAGGCTAGTTTTATTTTTGGAAATATGTTAATCAAACAATTTTTCATTTAGTTTATTTTCGTTTTCAATCTGAAACTTAAGCCCCTCATTTATTCTATTTTTATCTATCAAAATTCAAAGAACCTACTTTAGTCACAGATTATAATCAGTGTGCTTGGCGGAAGAGTACAATACATTTGGGAAANAAATTCAAAGAACCTACTTTAGTCACAGATTATAATCAGTGTGCTTGGCGGAAGAGTACAATACATTTGGGAAAATTCATGCCAGAAATAATTTAGGGGTCATTTATAAAAATTTTCAAGTTGATATTACTTGGCCATTTCTTCGACAACTTGCTAACATTAATTGGCAAATGGAAACACTGCTTACTATAATTTTTACTATTCATATTTAACATTATGTGTGCTGGGTTTTCTGAAACATACGATTTATTTTTCATTCATACACATTATCAGTGAATAAACAATATAACATAACTTTCGAATATTAATTATTAATGAAACAAATTCTGATAATTCAAAATGGCAAGAAAAGCTAAGCGATTGTTTTTACTATGAAGCATTCAGTCACGTTGTTAAAACGAATGCATTCGTACACATATGTGTCCGCAAGAAAACCGAAAATTTTTATTATAATTTTATAAAAATCCGCAGTGAGCAAAATTTCTATAACTGTAAGTTCATTAATGTAAGTTAATGTCTCATAAATCAATTATTCTAGATTGAACTAGATTTATTCTGACATAAAGTTCAACAAAAACTATGTAGTCTGCCATTGTATTCTCCTACCGTGCAAAAAATTTTATCGCCGGGGTTATTCGGGCATTTATAGTAGAATCGAATTGTAGTCGAAAAAGAATGTTTATGTTAAATTTGTTTATTTATTACTACTTTCCTTAGCTACGGAATGAAAATTTGGACTTGCTGTGATTCTACGACAGGTTATGTTTTACGGCTAAAATTGTACCAAGGGAGGCAAGGAGATAAAATAGAAACGCCACTTGGGAAGAGTGTTGTTTTGGGATTGGTTAAAAAATACTTTGGAAGTGGAAGAGGTGTCACCACTGCTAACTTTTTCACATCAAAAGCATTAGGTCAAGAACTTATGGATCAAAATATGTCGCTATTGGGAACACTTAACAAAAATAGAACGGACATCATTCCAGCATTTGCAGACGGGAAAGACAGAGAAATCGAATCATCACTTTTTGCCTTTCAAAAGGATTTCACAATGGTAAGCAAAGATTACTTAATATTCTTGTAAAAAANCGAATCATCACTTTTTGCCTTTCAAAAGGATTTCACAATGGTAAGCAAAGATTACTTAATATTCTTGTAAAAATTGTATGGAAACTTTTAACAAGTGCGAATACATGAGTTAAATTGAAGTTGATTGCGAGATTGGAAATAAAGGTGAAAATATGAGCGGAAGAAACTGAGGTTGATCGAAAAAGAGAAGAATTGTTTGCATCAACGTAATGAGTAGAATGGAACAGATAAAAGATTCCACCTCGTAACTACGAAGCATACAACGCATTTTGCAGACCACTTTCCACGTGTAATGTGTACTGCTAATGAAAACGTTCACTGCTCANCGAATCATCACTTTTTGCCTTTCAAAAGGATTTCACAATGGTAAGCAAAGATTACTTAATATTCTTGTAAAAAATGTATGGAAACTTTTAACAAGTGCGAATACATGAATTAAATTGAAGTTGATTGCGAGATTGGAAATAAAGGTGAAAATATGAGCGGAAGAAACTGAGGTTGATCGAAAAAGAGAAGAATTCTTTGCATCAACGTAATGAGTAGAATGGAACAGATAAAAGATTCCACCTCGTAACTCCNATGAGCGGAAGAAACTGAGGTTGATCGAAAAAGAGAAGAATTGTTTGCATCAACGTAATGAGTAGAATGGAACAGATAAAAGATTCCACCTCGTAACTACGAAGCATACAACGCATTTTGCAGACCACTTTCCACGTGTAATGTGTACTGCTAATGAAAACGTTCACTGCTCACATACAATGCGTACAGTGTATATAAAAGATTAATGGTATGTTTAGTTAACTTTTTGGCTTTCGTCAAAAAGGAGAAAGTAGGAAGACAAGAGACTTTATCTAGGAATCCCGAAGTCGTGCTTTCAGTATTTCTGTTGCCTCAAACGAGGTCCTTCTCGTTTATGTATACATTTAAACAAACACTTTAAGGTGTGTTGTAGTGTGAATTTGCTAATACGTAGACTTTACTTACGCTTTGGCCTAGGACTAACCATAGCTTGTTTATTTATACATACCTGAATCTGTTTCGGACTTCCCTCACCGCCAGAAAACTCGAATTTTCTCAACTTTCTTGCGTCACAGTTCTGCCGACGAGACAATATACTGTTATAATCTAATAGTACACGACCAACGCACTTTCATCCGGTTAGTTCACATGAAAGTGGATAGGCTATTGATATTTAGCCTACTCTGCTGAGAAGCCTTATCAGTATTTTTGCATATGACTTTGGTCCAGGCGGTTAATCACGAAGATGCAGGTAATCTGGGTAAAAGTTTTGTCAAAGTGATTAATGACTGAAAACTAACAAAAACAACTGTCACATGGGATGATGTCACAATGGGAGTGCATTATCGAGCCACTTTCGGCTGCATAAACTTTATGTGTAAGCGAATGTGAACTTGTGACATTTGGATGAAACTTGATACATGGGCTATCGGGCGAATGTAAATTCCATTCATGAATGGAATATATTCATGAATATATTGATATGAATATCAATATATTACTCGACGGAGCAATTCACATATGCCTTAACATGTAAATCTCCATACGGATTTGCGGATGTCTCTCTCTCTCCCGGACACTAGCTAAATAAGGTCATCATTTTCTTCACACCAAAAACCCATAGACTCTAATAAACTAAAAGATCAACTGAACAATTGGAAATAAGTTCAAAAATTATTGGGCATATTGGGCATAACTAAAATGTGAACCGTAACTTAGTGTTGCAAGTCACCCAGGTCAAGGGTAACAAGGACAAAAAGGCACGACTTCCACTCTGCCATTCANTTAGTGTTGCAAGTCACCCAGGTCAAAGGTAACAAGGACAAAAAGGCACGACTTCCACTCTGCCATTCAATAACATTAAGTATTGAAATTGCATCAGAAGTCACTATTGAACAGCTATTGCATGCAGTATTACCAGAAGCTAAAATGGTAGGCTAGAATTGTTCATGAGTTTCATTATAGCTAATATATCTGGTAGTATCTATCGTATTTGTAAATTCACGCATAAGTTAGCATTAGTCGAGTCCCCCAGACCTGCAGTCGTTTAACTCCAACTCCCAATATAAATCTCCACAACTCCAGTCCTCCGANAATAACATTAAGTATTGAAATTGCATCAGAAGTCACTATTGAACAGCTATTGCATGCAGTATTACCAGAAGCTCAAATGGTAGGCTAGAATTGTTCATGAGTTTCATTATAGCTAATATATCTGGTAGTATCTATCGTATTTGTAAATTCACGCATAAGTTAGCACTAGTCGAGTCCCCCAGACCTGCAGTCGTTTAACTCCAACTCCCAATATAAATCTCCACAACTCCAGTCCTCCGANTAGTCGAGTCCCCCAGACCTGCAGTCGTTTAACTCCAACTCCCAATATAAATCTCCACAACTCCAGTCCTCCGATCTGCACTTCCTATGGACACCTCCATTTCTCCAACCTCAAATCCTAAAAGACACCTCGAGACCTTCGACTTACAGTAACAATATTAGTTAAAAGTCTTTAGTCTAAAAGTCTTAACCCTAAGAGAGCAGCAAAAGCAACACATTTTAAAACAGTCGCAATTGTTTACTCAAAATAAAATTTCATTAAGTACAAATAACAAGACAAGCTTAACAAGATAAGCTTGAGCCTACTGTTATTTTTCTTGATAACCTCTGTAGCATAATATCGCTTCCAAAAGCTTAATTTGTAATCTAGACACTTTGCTTTTGCAATGCTATAGAAAATTCCACATGTAATTGTCTGTGACGCCAATCAGCATCAGTAGCCTCATAATTTTTTGCCACTCGATCTTCGTAGAGCAATGTCCTCCAAACCTCCGACCTTTAATAATATTAGAATCCTAAAGTTCTCAAACTCTCTTTGAGTCCGGAAGTCGGAAGTCGTCCATCTATGCATAAAGAGATGAATGGATGGTTAGCACAATTTCCGACTTTGACTGTAAACAATTTAAAATAAGAATACTACAATACATCTTCCTACTATTAGCGTCGTACATCGATTATAATAGTAACATTAAAAGGGATAAAATTATTATATGATTTCAGGTGTCCTATGTTGCAAGAAAAAATAAAACCGTTGTTCTCTTGTCTACGCAGCACCACTGCAAGAAAATTGAACCGAAAATCAAGAACAAACCAGTAATCATTCTAGACTATAATAAAACAAAAGGAGGAGTGGATACAACAGATCAAATGATTGCAAATTATTCTTGTCAGCGAAAATCAATCAGGTGTTTAAAATTTTTTTAATTTCATTAAGTATTATTGCCGCCTATTCCTGACGTAAAAGTTGGTACAGTGAACTCTAATTACAACATTAAACTTATGTTGTAACGAAATTTGCGTTGTAAACCCATGTCTTATGATAATGAGTATGTATAAACACACGCGATTCATAAAAATTATATTTACAGGAACTCAAATTNAGGAGGAGTGGATACAACAGATCAAATGATTGCAAATTATTCTTGTCAGCGAAAATCAATCAGGTGTTTAAAAATTTTTTAATTTCATTAAGTATTATTGCCGCCTATTCCTGACGTAAAAGTTGGTACAGTGAACTCTAGTTACAACATTAAACTTATGTTGTAACGAAATTTGCGTTTTATACCCATGTCTTATGATAATGAGTATGTATAAACACACGCGATTCATAAAAATTATATTTACAGGAACTCAAATTTATTGAATAATATTCTGTTAGAACTGCTATTCAATGTAGACATCTTTTGAAAAATAATCGGCAATATTAGATGGCAAAAATTTGGAGTTTCTTGGTTAAATTAGATATCCAGATCCATAGGCATGACTACACATAAAAACTCTGAAGGTAACTTCTCAATATCTTGCACTAACTTCGATCTTAAAAATCGCTGTAAAGTGGATAAAATTCACTTGGGAAAATCCTGTCTCCCAGATACCAATCAGAACAAAGTTGTACCAGACTATTATTAGTTCATAAGGCGCAGAGTTAAAATATTCAAACTTTCTGTTTTCTTGCGACGATAGTTGTCCTCACTGTAAAATAGTGAAATAGATCGAATAATGTTCACATAAACAAGAAAAAAACGTATTATCCTACAAGTATTTTAGCAAACAGATAAGGGTACAGTTTTTTAGTCATAACTGTAGTATTTTGCAGCTATCACAAATAAAGTTTTATAACCCATAGCATCTCCCCAATGTATTTTCCAAGGTTTTCCGACTTTAATAAACAAAAGTTTATGGTCATACCTTATACACGAATCAAAATATTTAAATAGAACAACTGGGTACCGTAAGTACCCTGCCAACAGCTGCGTCGGCTAGAAACTGAGAAATTAACGTATGAAATCTATAATCACCCTGTTTGTTTGCTGATTAAAAAGTTGACTAGAAATTATTTTTTCTTAGAACTTTTTGAGGTATAATATAACCTTTCCAAGAGACGCTGTCTCTGTTGTCAAGGAATCTTGTTATTTTCAATAATTTTAACTCAACAAACACAACCCCATAGTGATTTTAGGTTGTCTGTTGTTGCTTAGCTTTATAGCGTGGAGACATAGACATCTCTATAACATTACGTGAAAAGTTCGAAGATACGGGACCTTTTCTGTAGCTGAAGTTTGTTGATAAACAAATGCCAAACAACGGTTGGGAACAATAACCTTCAATTCACTCATGAAACAAAAGTTTTAAGATAATTTTCTTTCATGTTTTTCTTCTTCGAATCAGTTAAAATGGGCAGAACCTGTTGTATAATTAATTGTATTAATTCGCGTAAGTATCCAGTCGATACAGTACATTTATTTCCTTCTAATAAAGTACAGAAAGACTTATGGTTAAGTTCTATTAAAAATTCAGTACGGAAAAGAAACTGAAAATAGTGAAGAGTCATTGGAGTTAAATTCTGAAGAAATAGAAGACGGTACAGGGGAATCATATTATTAATGAATTGGTAGAATTAATTCATGATGTACTATAATATGAGCTTATTTTATTAACGAATTCTATCATTACGTTCATAGAGGGAAACCCTACGACTTAACCAGGGTGAAGTGGTTTCCTTTCTGAAATTTTTTAGAAATTTTCAAGTGGTGGTACGTTTCGCAGTCTCGTTGCCTTCCTTAAATTTTTATTGTCGAAAAAGCTTACAGTTACGGTTAATGTGATTTCATGAGCAAAAATGCTACAATTTCAACTAAATGTAGGAAATTGGAAATAAAATACGTAAATTTGTAAAATTGCAAATACTTTATATTGGAAAGACAAGCTATTTTGTTGATAAGCTCCACAGCCCTTTCCAATTCTGATTTGGTAAGATAAATTTGGCCTTAACGTAATTTGGAATTAACGTAAAACGTTAATTCCGATTATAAATGTCGACATAATTTGGATAAAGATTAATGGCTTTATCTTACCTTATTTTTGGGACCCATCAAGGAATAGTTCCTGAGTACTGACGAGCATTGCGGTTTTTCCTTATGTTCACATTGAGGTTTAATTTAGATTTTTTAGATTTAAATATTAAAATTTTACATTTCAAAATTTATCTTTGGATTTATCTGTGAATCAGAGGTTTGAGAGATTTTGCAGAAAAGGTCCCGTATCTTTTAACTTTTCGCTTAATGTTATAGAGATCGGAATGTCTCCACCCTATAAGGCGAAGCGACAAGAAACAACCTAACATCATCCTGGACAATTCAAACTTTATAAATTGAGAAAAACAAGTTGGTCGAAATTCTCATTTTAAAAATGGTTAATGCATTTTCGTTAACTTCCAAACTTCTAATTTAATTTTTTATTTTGGTAGATGGCCAATGAAAATATTCTTCGCTATTTGTGACATTGCTGCTCTAAATGCCTTCTGCATTTGGAAAATTCACATGATGGCATCCAACAAATATCCTAATAGGCTTTTATTCCTCCGAATGCTTTCTGAAGCCCTAATGGAACCTGTTATAAAAGAAAGATCAAGAAAACCGAGTAGTTACTTGCTCCCTTCCAGTACTAAATCAGCAATGAAAACAATGGGATATCCAGTACCTTTGCCGAAAATAGTACCAGCATGTCGTTCAACTGGCCAAGGAAGGTGTAGATTATGTGAGGGATCTTCAAAACATAGGAAGAAGAGCCAGAATCGTTGCAAACTATGTTTTCAATTTATTTGCAAGAGCCACTGTGAACTTGTTTACTATTGTCTCAGTTGTAAAGATACCTAGCCTGATTACAATAAATTTCTTATCGGGGCATTGGAAATGGAATATTCGACATTAGTTGAACAAACAGAACAGCAAATGCACCAAACATTTGTACAAAATTCTCCAACTTTAGTCACAAGCGGTGTGGCATGGATGCAACTTTTTTCACCTGGTTAGAAAGGAATTCAAAAATTTTTTCAATTGAACGACCATAAATGCCACACAGAATGGCGCCAAATTGACTGATACATAACTGGTTTTGTTCTACTATAATTCTTTTTATTTGATAATTTTGCAAAAATTATACAAAAAAATTTGTTTTTTCATACTTAAAAAATATTTTTCAACATTTTTCCAATGGTTTTTAAATATTTTTTAAATGTATTAAAATATTTAAATAAGAATGTTTTTTCAAAAAATGTGACAAACTTTTTTTAACAAAGGAGTTTAATCAAAGGCTTATTCATTTTTACGAGTATGTTTCGTGTCCCTAGAGAAAGAGCATAAATTCAACTGACTATGTTTTGAATAATTAAGGAACAGTTACTCAAAACACATAAAGTTCCAGATCTAGTGTGGCTAAAGTTTACAGAAAAGCATTTTTGATTTTGAGTATGATTAAATGTTGTTTTTGATTACTGAGATTACTAACCGGTAATCTATAATCAAATCCATGATTAATTAATAAACTGTTTGATTCATGACTCGACTCGACTAATTCGACCAAACATTTCAGGATTTAAGGTTAAGCACTTCCATTTTAAATCTTAGAGTATGAATATTATTTAAGCAATTTTATAAACTTAAGAAGTCGATCTTGATTGTCCAATAATATTCAACAAAATTAATACGCCATAGTATTAGCCTACTCTGGTCAATCGACTTTTTAACTAGCATCTGAATCGCTAACAGTGGATTAAGATTTGACATCCATTTTGTAAATTACCTCTGAGTTTAAAAAATTTAGTGCAACTCATAACATAAGTTATTGAACTTTAAACAGCGTAAGCTCATTTTGAAACACCTTGCATTTCAAAATTTTAGCTTTGCAAATGAGAATTAAAGCTAAGGATATCAGAACCCATATTTAATTCCATCACGAATCAGGAAGAGCTGGAAGCCGACTCTTGAAAATTATTTCTTTTTCCGAAAACTATTTGATTACAAATTATCAATTTTTTTACAGATTACAAATTACAGATTAAAGAATATTAATTCCAGCAAAGTACAGAGATTTGCAACTAATGATTCCGCATCGGTAAATTAGTAAATTGACAGTGCTATAAATTCAATTTTGAAATTATGTGCAACACCTTCAAACCAGTAGGCGAAATGTTTATTTTTGTTACGATCCACATGTTGGACCCATCTCTCTATTTCATCTATGCAGGCGATGACACGGGGGACCTATAAATTAAAAATTTACATCAGTAGTAAACGTTAAGCCTTCTTCTAATTTTATTTAAAACTTAACTCTTAAGGAGAGTTCATTCCCCCTATATTTTTAAATTTCAATTCATTAGCATCTATTAAAGATGTAAGAGAAATGGGTTACATTAATCAAAACGCGGTTTGATTGGTATAATGAATTGAGTAAAGTGAAACCAACCTAATAGCTCTTTCAAACCCTATTCATAGGCTATGAGGAATATATTATGAGATTAATTGGGTTAGATTAGACCAATTTATTTAAATTTTTCCAAAGGATTTAAACAAAAATCAAAGAAATTTTATTCGTTGTTGGTAATACACGTAGAATATTTTCATCAAAATGCAATTCCAAGTTGTTGCAGCGAGCATTTTAGTACTTATGTACTTTGTCTCTTGGTCCTATGCGAGAGACTTGTTGGTTGAAGTTAAGAGCGGCACAGTGCGAAAGAAGGACACTTTTTCCACCGATCCATACATGAGTGTTACTGTATGCAAAACGAAAAAGAGAACGCTTACGGTTAAAAATAGCTTAACACCAATTTGGAACTGGAGTCAAAAGGTAACGTCAACTAATCAATTTTTTTTAATTTGCTGAATATATTTTATGGTATATATGAGTTTGAATTTCCATTTTGTTTCGTTTAGTTTCCGAACGTAAATGACAAGTGTAAAATCAAGTTCCATCTGTATGATGATGACTTTGGATCGGATGACACTATTGGGATATTGGAAGACAACGTTGGTAATTTCCTTAGAGAGAGAGCAGAGACCAGCACTCTTATCCTTGGAAAGAAAGGCGACAGCAAAATATCTATAAGAGTCAGATACGTCTAATAAGAAAGTTAAGATATTTTGACAAATCTAGTTGAATAAAAATTTGAATCTTACATTTAACTTCCAACAAATTTTTCTCATTCTGGTTGCGAATAGTATACAGGGTGTCTACAGTTTTTTAGTTATGGTGAAAGCAAGCTTTCACATTTTTTCAAAAATCTATGTTGTGGCGGAAAGGTTTTTACACCAAATTCGCTTACAACATAGGTTTCTTGGCGCGTAAAGTCATCAAATTCAAAATTGGTTCTGATTCAAATTTTTTAATTATTGTGAGAACTTTTTGCCCACACTTCACATTTGGGCAAAACTCTCCCATTAACCGGCTAGACTACCCAATTTCGATTCGAACAAAATAAAATAATATTAGGGCATAATTAATTCGAATTAGTGTTCTCCATGACTCTCACTTTGGCCTGAGTCAGAGTAACTGACTCTGATTCTGAACTCCTGGAGTCGACTCTCGGAGTGATGACTCTGACTCCTAAATTTTTGAGTCGACTCTGATTCATAATGGGACATAAATCATGACGCATACGTCACGAGTCCGGGTATTTTGACACTTATTTAAANCTCTCACTTTGGCCTGAGTCAGAGTAACTGACTCTGATTCTGAACTCCTGGAGTCGACTCTCGGAGTGATGACTGACTCCTAAATTTTTGAGTCGACTCTGATTCATAATGGGACATAAATCATGACGCATACGTCACGAGTCCGGGTATTTTGACATTTATTTAAAGTTTTTTAATGCATATCTCATTGGAAGCAATTTGGCACTGGTCCGAGGTCAATCCAAGTAGGATTGTTCCGACCAAATAGTGACTGAATTTGTCCAACTCTGGGGGCGGGTTTGAGCCGTGTGAGACAATGATTTTGTATGTGTTTTTGTCTTTACTCCTTCTTACTTATTTTATTATTAATCTTTGAAACGCAACATCATCGAGACAAAGAAGGGCGCACGACAGATGGCAAATTCGAAGCACATTAGCCAAATGGTAGGTAGGTTATTCTTTATCATTGATTCCTNTCTGGGGGCGGGTTTGAGCCGTGTGAGACAATGATTTTGTATGTGTTTTTGTCTTTACTCCTTCTTACTTATTTATTATTAATCTTTGAAACGCAACATCATCGAGACAAAGAAGGGCGCACGACAGATGGCAAGTTCGAAGCACACTAGCCAAGTGGTAGGTAGGTTATTCTTTATCATTGAATCCTTTCTTTGAATCATTATCTCTAAAGGTGGTTATGAAATCAACAAAGAAGCCGATTTTGAGTCTTACCAAAACGCAATAATGCTGAGCTGAAACTGACCATGCTACAAGACGAAATTTGGTCAGTCTGTCCTCGGTCAGCATTTTTGTCAACATTATTGTACAGCCCTCAAAATCGGCATCTGAATTTAATTTAATAAAATAAAATAAAAATTTGTTTTGAATTTCGCGCCAATTTACTTTTCGCTACGACACATTTTTCTAAAAAAGTGTGAAAGCTTGCTTTCACCGTAACTAAAAAACTGTAGACACCCTGTATATAGAGCTGAATNAAAGGTGGTTATGAAATCAACAAAGAAGCCGATTTTGAGTCTTACCAAAACGCAATAATGCTGAGCAAAAACTGACCATGCTACAAGACGAAATTTGGTCAGTCTGTCCTCGGTCAGCATTTTTGTCAACATTATTGTACAGCCCTCAAAATCGGCATCTGACTTTAATTTAATAAAATAAAATAAAAATTTGTTTTGAATTTCGCGCCAATTTACTTTTCGCTACGACACATTTTTCTAAAAAAGTGTGAAAGCTTGCTTTCACCGTAACTAAAAAACTGTAGACACCCTGTATATAGAGCTGAATAATAAAGAAAGGCAGAGAGGATACCAAATTCTAGTGTTCTCCATGACTCCGACTCCGGAGTCGGAGTCGGAGTCAACTCCTTGACTCCGACTCCGGAGTCACCCGTGGTTTGCTATGGAGTCGGAGTCTATGACTCCGGAGCAGGCATATGCAAACAAGGAGTCGGAGTCAATGACTCCGGAGTCGACTCCACACAATTGGAGTCAGCTCCAAAAAATGTCATGCGCAGAACTCATATAGCATTACATCACAAACAGAATACACGTATGTCAGTAAGGTATGATACACTAAATATTGCATCTCTTCTGCTATATATAGGGGCCGCTTTAATTAACAGCTCTGCTGTTTAATATACCGGCTGTCCGGTTGCGAATGGGATTTTTTTTNATATAGGGGCCGCTTTAATTAACAGCTCTGCTGTTTAATATACCGGCTGTCCGGTTGCGAATGGGATTTTTTTTCTTTTTTTTCCCTATACTCAAAAGTTGAACAAATATTCTTCCTCTCACTACCTTGGGTGACGCTACAAAGATGGGCAAATCGACAAACCATAATTCAAACATTATGGATAAATTTTAGCAGCTGAAATAAATATAAAATATTAAGTGAATCCTAATACAACAGTTTTTTAAGCTAAATTAAAATAATATTTAAATAATTTTCTGTCTGTTTTGGCAGATGAAACGAAGGCAGACCCAAATAACACGAAAGGTGCAGATTAGTAAAAAATCTAACACATAAGTGTTAAATGTGGCTGTAGCCCCCATTTCTCGCTGTCAGGGGGCAGCGGGAGTTAGTGCTGCTTCCCTTGGAGCTTGAATCTAAAAAAGAAAATGTAATGATGTAAATTTTAATTCACTAATTTCAATAACACATTAGTCGAAATCCAAGTTTCAAATATTTGTATAAAATACCAATCGTATAAACCCATCCATGACTAACATAGTCACCATTCTTTTTTGGTTGGTAATCGGATCTCACCACGCTCTTTCTGCTCGCCTGGATCCAATTTTACAGCGGGCAGAGAGATGGGCTTATACGATTGGTAGTTTATAAAGAATATTTGAAACTTGGATTTAGATTAATGTATTATTGAATTAGTGAATTAAAATTTACATCATTATATTTTGTCTTTTAAATCCAAGTTCCAGAGGAAGCAGCACTAATTCCCGCTGCCTAGTGACAGGCAGAAATGGGGGTTACAGCCACATTTAATCGGACAAAATTTTTGGAATTTTATGTGTTAACTATAATTGCGTCTGGAGGTCAAACCTGTGATCGAAACTTTTTCACCCCCATTTCAACATTGGTCAGGACATCAATGTCTAGCTTTGTGGAAAGTTTCAATCCAATCGGACAAAATTTTTGGAATTTTATGTGTTAACTAGAATTGCGTCTGGAGGTCAAACCTGTGATCGAATCTTTTTCACCTCCGTTTCAGCATTGGTCAGGACGTCACTGTCTAGCTTTGTGGAAAGTTTCAATCCAATCGGACAAAATTTTTGGAATTTTATGTGTTAACTATAATGACCTCTGGAGGTCAAACATGCAGGCGAATTTTGTTGACCTCCATTTGAACTTTACTCCGGACGTAGGTGTCCATTTGAGTTTGAATAACATGTGGAGTGTCTGGCTGAATTAAGACTAGTAATACATAAACAAGAGCCGGGACAAATGTCGGCAAGTCTTTCACAAATTAGTTTCAATGCATTGACCTCTCTCATTATAACTTCCTAACTCAATTTACTTTTTTTAGAGACTTTTGTCCTTAATTTGCCGACTTTTAGATGAATTTTGATTTTTTTTTAATGGAATTCCCTTGACAACTGCCCCACAAAATATCAAAATCTGAGTTGTCCGTTTTGTTGTCGGAACGGCTGAATTATTATTAATAATGTTATATATATTTGGCTGGATAAATTGGATTGGCTCCAATAGTGGCCAGGTTTTTGTAAAAGTTTTTTGAAATAGTGGCCGGTCTCCAATAATGACCGGTTTAAAATAATGCTCGGTGCCGTTATGGCTCTTTTGTGTTTAGTATGCTCCACACTAAAAGAATCATGTGCATGATATGTATTTGCAAAATCTAAGTAAATGTGAATTTTGACTCCGGAGGCAGTGTTCCGACTCCGGAGGCACTCCTTATTTTCAAGGAGTCGGAGTCAGTGACTCCGGAGCCACTCCAAAATTTTCTTGGAGTCGGAGTCAGTGACT
Organism: Holacanthella duospinosa; assembly: GCA_002738285.1. Lineage (NCBI taxonomy): Eukaryota > Metazoa > Arthropoda > Collembola > Poduromorpha > Neanuridae > Holacanthella > Holacanthella duospinosa. The sequence continues at coordinate 263,529 of NIPM01000062.1, forward strand.
CCGACTCCGGCTAAACCCGGAGTCATGGAGAACACTACCAAATTCTAGCTTTCGCTTACGTTTTGAGAAGAAATTGAGTTTTTTTTATAATGCAAAAAACGAATGGATGAAAAAGTTAGGAAACGATAGTTTGGAACGTTAGATGCCTTCCTTTAGTACTTAAAGTAAAAAGTTAGTTTTGGCACTGGTGCACTGAATCACCGGTAATCATATAATTATTTTGTTGTCACTGGCCTTTCAATATATCCTTAACGGTAAAATCCTAACCATTTCAGGTAATTGTTGATTGGTCTTCGTGGCATTTCTTCAGAATTATAATCAATACTAGGTATACAGCAATCATTCAGAATCACATATAAAAATTAAAATCATCATAGCCGATCTGAAGCAGTAGAGAAATCTTTTATTGACAACTTTTGATACATTTATTTTAACTAGAGGTGTTGCGAAGGGCATTTTTTCCCTTCGATCGAAGAGCGAAGGGAACGAAAAAAACAGAATCGAAGATCGAAGCTTCGATCGAAGTCTTTATTCGAAGGTTCGAAGGATTTGCACGTGGGGTGTCAATCGGATAGTAATAACAAGCGGAAACCATTTTAACGTTGCATTACGTTGTAAATTGAGAAATTAGAATTTTATTTCTATATATAACAAATAAAATTAAACGCAAAGAAGTTTTTAGTATTTGTAATTGTAACTAAATTCATTTTAAGTTATGATGGAGAAAGGTAAGCATTTCTCTGTTTACTGGAAGAAGCTTAATTAAATTTTCAAACAAAGAGCAACAAACTAGTGATATCATTTTATCTAATTGAACGAAAATGTGTGTAAGTCGACACGCTCAAATTGAGAAATTTAACCTTCGAAAGTTCTATCGAAGACTTTGTCGAAACATTGCCAAGAAAATTCGAAGATGGAAGCTTCGATATTTCGAAGACTTCGGTTGAAGTCTTCGAGTTTCAAAGCTTCGCAACACCTCTAATTTTAACATAATTGTGAAATACAAGGTGTTTTAAAAGAAGGTCCCGCTCTTTGAAATTTAATAACGTTTGTTCTAACTGTTCGATCTTTCTTACAATTGGTGGAAATTGAAGCTGCATAAAAAGAAAAACTGATCAGATTAGTTGTGACTAACTGTGTCAACAGTTGCTAAGGTCAAATTAAGGTCATATGTCGAGTCCAGGTTTTTAGCATTAGGTTGGCATAGAGGAATTGATGTAAACAACTACTAATTTTTCCAAATAAACTGCTTAGTTACTGGAATTTTATTTACTCATCAGATAATTGCACAAAAAAAAATTGATTTTAATGTCATTGATCAAATTTTAATGTCATTGACCCCAGATTTACTTTCGATCCAATGTTTTCTTACTCACTCTATTTTTGTCTAGTTTTCTTTTCATTTCATCACTTAGATTTAAACTAATTCTTCAAATATTGCACAGTACGGATTTACATTAGGCGAACACACATTCTCTGTTCAAGAATATGTAATCGTCAGAAGCTTTGCTGAAGTAAGATTTGCCAAAGTACCACCTGGTCCCAAATCAATNGCGAACACACATTCTCTGTTCAAGAATATGTAATCGTCAGAAGCTTTGCTGAAGTAAGATTTGCCAAAGTACCACCTGGTCCCAAATCAATTCGAAGACTGTGGCTAAAATTTTTTGCAACCGGCTAAGAATTCTAAAATAATTTCAAGACTAATATAACTCAATTTTGTTCCCAATTTGTGCTGTGGCGGGG
>NIPM01000062.1:265294-356941 GCA_002738285.1 Holacanthella duospinosa
TATTCCGGACCCAACGCACTAACCATTTGTGCTACAGAGCCTAGTTGGGCAATCCTGTTCTCAAACTCAATACAACTCCGAACTCTCCTTCCTGGTCATTCATTGCCAGGTAAGAAGTCTACTGTCTCATTTATGAGTACAGTAGTGGAGATTGAGTCTTATGCTCAAATCCCCACAGTGCAGTTATCTGATGAGAAATTAAAATTACAGTAACTAAACAGTTTATTTGGAAAAATTAGTAGTTGTTTACGTCAATTCCTCCATTCCAACATAATGCTAAAAACCTGGACTGGACCTATGACCTTAGTTTGACCTTAGCAACTGTTGACATAGTTGGTCACAACTAATCTGGTCAGTTTTTCTATTTATTCAGCTTTAATTTCCACCAAATATAGCAAGGATCGGACATTTAGAACAAACGCTATTAAATTTCAAACAGCGGGACCTTCTTTTAAAACACCCTGTATATATTTTTTTATTTATATACATAGAACGTTCAATGAAGCTTGGAGTTCGAACGAGAAGTACAGAATTCCTTGTATCGCAGCCACATAAAGTTTCTCATAAATTACCTTCGATTCGATAACCATGTAGCTCGACAAAAGGCACAAGATGAAGGACAACATCCTTCTAAACTTTAGTTTATATCTGAAGTATTTGACCACTTCGTCAAAAACATTCAAGCTCACCTTTGTCCGTATGATACCCTCGTCGTGGATGAAATGATGCTAAAATCTGGTCAACTTGCAACCAAAGACGGCTACATCAAACCAAAAACCTACAGCAAGTGAGTCAATCAAACCGGGTGTAAAGAGTTCGGAACACATTTGAACAATACTAGAATGTATGAGCGTCAGTTTTAATTCTCATTGCTGCCCTAATATATTTGATATTATTTTGATGAATTCCACAAATTGAGGAACAAAGGCCTAAGTGATAACTCAGGGTTCGGCGATTTTTTGATTTAAAAAAAAATGAAAAAAATCGGATTTTTTTATTGAAATCGGATTTTTTTTTATTGAAATCGGATTTTTTTTTAATTTAAATCAAATTTTTTTATTTAAATCAGATTTTTTTTATTTAAATCAGATTTTTGATTTAAATCAGATTTTGTTGATTTAAATGATTTTTTGTCTACATTTTTCAAGTTCCAAATGGAAAACGTGACTTAAGCAATGAATAGTCATATTTAATATCTCACACTTAGACTTTTTAGCAAGATATTTGACAATTTATCACGAGGGTACAATATACGACTTAATTTCTTACCGTTCATACCTAGGTTTGATTAGTTCTTTCTACAATAGTAAAGAAATTTAAATACAGTGAAACCTATTTATAAGATCTATGTATATAAGACCACACAACTATAAGACACACTTTTGAAAACTTTTGTGCGTCTTATGGCGTTTATAATGTTAAATTACCTCTCTATAAGACCACTTTTTATAAGACCACTTACTTATAAGACACATAAATTTATACGCAACTCGAAGAAAATGCCTCACTTGTAAGACCACTTACTCGAAAATTGGAGCCAAAACTTAAACTTATCATTGCAAACTTTAATTTTTCAAAAAATTTTAAGTCATTGTCAATTCTTTTAAAATGGATAACAATCAACATCCGTCAAAAAACGTAAGTCATATAATCTGAAAGACAAAATTAATATAATTACACAAATCAGAAGTGGAAAGTCCAGGTAGCATCGGAGAATGAGATGACACGAGGTAAGGTGAAGATTGTTTTCATATTTCTGTTTTGGAAAGAGCGGCATTGGAACAAAAAGTGGTTCAACCTAAAATTACAGCATATTTCAGTGCAATTTAGTTTCAAAACACTTGCATTAAGTTACTGCNGTACTGCAGAAACGATCTAATCTAATAAATTTTCCATTTACTTTCTATAAGACACAGAGTGGTCTTATAAAAGGGCTCTTTGAATAAGACCACCTGCTTATAAGACACAGTTTGGACGACTCCCAAATCCTTATCTTATAAACAGGTTTCACTGTATTAGGGTTTAGTTCTGAACAGACCTAATGTTTTTCGACTTTCACACTCTCGGTTTGAGTCTGAGTTTGCTGTGACTTAAGAGATTTAAATATTAAGTCCAGACCAACATTTGCGTGATTGCTTGAATGCAATGGTAAACCACCCATAAAATTTAAGAAAGCTCGTTTCAATCTTAATGCCTTATATGACGAGCACTGTTTCCTCAACTTCCGGTTTCATAAGAATGATCAGGTAAAATTGAGAGAAAATTTAAATATCGATAACGAGATTAAGTGTCAATGGAGCAAAGTCAGTGAAACATGGCCTTTTTGTATTCTTCTTCGCAGAGTTGCCTATGAGAACAAATAAACTAATTGCTTAAAATTTTAAAAATTGTTTTTATTTTGTATAACTTTGCCTACATTTGAACTTTACCTACGCTAACAGGCAGATTATGTAAGAATTTTTTTATTTTTTATTTCACATGCAAATTGCATAATAAAAAATATTCTTACATATTCTGAATGATATTGTTTGTTGACAAGTGTGGCTCTGTAAAAACATTTTTTGATTATGATAAACTTCCTCCCAGATTGGTTTTCTTTAACTGAAAGTTACTTTGGACCCACACGTAATTTTTTGGACATGCCACTGAATAAAGATTATACAAAAAGAGGCAACACAAAAATTCGCAACTAGCCAAACGCAATCCCTACCATCTCCTAACACAACATTAAAATTTTGACCCTCGAATTCTCTGAGAGGTGGCTTTCCTTCTATAATAACAATTATTATGTAACTTTACTACAACTCATTATATTATGAGATAATAAATTTGTAATTGAAAGCCAACTTAAGATATGTTCAACATTGAAGATTGAAAAAATTTAAGTTTACAACCTTCCTTCAAACAATGTGAAATTATATCGACCGATACCGATATAAGTATCCGCATATCGGCCTATTGGCCAGTTCCGTGTTTATCGGTATCGGGCATTTTAGGCCGATATTTTTGTTGTTTTTCCTAAATTTAAAATTAATTTTCACGAAAACGATTCCCAGACATTTGCTGAGCGGATGATAATTTTATTTGCGCTCCCAACTAAGTAATAACTAAGTGATTTCTTTAATTTATGATTAAACTGAGAAACCAAAGGCGATAGGATGGTTCAATTCGTAATTAGATTTATTTTTTATTTTTTATGTAAATTTTTGACGGTCAGAAGCTTCATATCGGCAGCGGATATATCGGTATCGGCCATCATGTATCTGTATCGGCCTCCATCGATATCGGCCTTAATTTTCATATCAATTGGTTCCTAGCTGTAACTATGACACCGTATACTTGAGAATTTTTTTGAACATTCTGCAAAATTATGCTTTTTATAATGTTTATGAATATAAGACTAAAATTAACAAAACTTCTGCATCCTTTGACACTTCATATTTCGACATTTTTGAAATTTATCTGGACTCCTTTCACCTTGAAGCCGTCATAGGTTGTCTCGGTTTAATTGATCATTAGTTCATTTAGCTCTTTTATTCATACCATCCTCAGCTTTGAGTTGCATAGATTGATTTCTACGGTAAACCTGCCTTTCCAGCTTAGTTTAGTTTACCCGTCCTTTCAAAATAAATACTTCTCATATCAAGTCACTTCCACTCTCAATATCAAGGCTTTCGTACTAAGTTTGCTACCCATTTTATTGATTACTATTATTAATATAATGCTCATGCAATAGAACAAAATTATTTGTTTTTATTTAGTTGTCTATTCTGTTAACCTTATTGACATTGCTCATTTTCGCATTTTTTTGTACAGCAGTCTGTTCCGTTCAAGGTAGGATCACAATCGCTATTTGTAGACTTGCAGAATATACAAACCTTATAATCGTAGTTTTTTATTTTCCCGCAGTAATTATGATCAAATTCGGCAACACGACAGCATCGTTTGCTCCCATCACATGGTCTATGAAGGAGTATACATGGATCACATTTTCCGTTGAGGCAGTCTTTGGGTGTCGTTGCGCTACAATTACACATTCTAATGTGTATTTGGGTTGTAAAATTTCTCGTTTCGGCGGGTTTGTATGTTATATTGCACATCTTAAAGTTGCATTCACAGTCACCTGTACATAAGGATACAAAATTAGTAGTTATATAATATTACATAGGAGATTTAGTAAAGACATATTTAGATTCCAAAATTTAAATGATTAACGTTGAAATATGAACTGAAAAGCAACACACCTAGCTGACACTAGCTACTGCAATTATTGCATAAACAAAGCTATTTCACACCATATTGTGGTACATCATGTGTCTTATCACTATCCCCACTGTGAATGCTGCGTTTACCAATGACACAACTCTTGAGAAATGTACTTTCTGTTTTGTAGTCAGTGAATATATGTCCAAACATTAAACGTAGAGTAAGCGAAGCGTATGTGCCAAAACTGAGGCGGTGGAGATATACAATGTATTTAGAGTGTCCAGAAGAACAAATTGATACGTTTATGGCAGTAGCTATCGGCTGTAAGGTTACGAAAATGAATTGAATTAAAAATATAACCTTCTACATACTGAGTTAAAGCCGGCTTACACTCAATGCAACTTTGGTGGGCAAATCTTGAAAAAGTTAATTTACAAATCTTAAGAAATTTAGACATAATTTATGATTTAAATAACACAAACCCTTGAGCAAAATTTATCAAGATGGAACCCAATTTTATCATGTGTTGTTTTCGGTTATGGCTATTTATCGAGTTTACGAAATTAATAAAGATCATTTTTCCATTAATTGGACTCCCAAAAGCCGAATTCAATCTGAATTATTTAGATTCAATGCAACATGATCAATGCTACATTGTTCTTGCATTGTCTTAAAATTGAAATTACAGAGAATCACCATAAGAAGTTAAGAATAGGTTAAGTTTCAAAACTTTTAGTTTTGTATTGAAATTCAGCAGCAATCCNTGTTCTTGCATTGTCTTAAAATTGAAATTACATAGAATCACCATAAGAAGTTAAGAATAGGTTAAGTTTCAAAACTTTTAGTTTTGTATTGAAATTCAGCAGCAATCCAAGCTGGTCATTTTCGAACTAAAAAATAATAACATTAAAATACTTGACTCCAATAATTTTATGTTAAAATGAGTACCAAAAAGAATAGTAAATAGAAACCAGTGTGTTTGAAAATGATTAGTGCTATTCAATTCTAAGCACTCCGATACTATAATATAAAATACTTGTACTCTTGGAATACACATTATTGAAGAAAAAGTGGGTGGATATTTAGAAAGAAACGTCCAATTAATTAGTGTTTAAGTGGGACCTTATTTTATCAGTATAGAAATAATTGTGCTGAAAATGATAAACATCTGAACAATGATAAACATCTAACAAATCAATCGCACCGTAAGCATAGCGAGTATTCCATTTATGGTACCGCAAATTTGTACCAAAAGTTAGACAGAAATGTACAAGAACCAACATTACACTATTTTGTTACTACTTAAATATTTTATGGTCCTTTTTACAAACTGCAACTTGTGAAGTCATATTAGAGGAATTTAAATATTAGGTTTAGGTCTGAACAGACCTAAGTTTTCTCGACTTTCACACTCTCGGTTTGAGTCTGAGTTTGATGTAACCTAAGAGGTTCAAATATTAAATCCAGACCAACATTTGTGTGATTGCTTGGATGCAACGATAAACCACCCGTAAAATTGCAGGAAACTCGTTTCAATTTTAATACTTTAGATGACGAGCACTGTTTTTTCAACTTCCGGTTTCATAAGAATGATCTGGTAAAATTGCGAGAATAATTAAATATCGATAACGTGATTAAGTGTCAATGGAGCAAAGTCAGTGAAACATGGCCTTTTTGTATTCTNGAATAATTAAATATCGATAACGTGATTAAGTGTCAATGGAGCAAAGTCAGTGAAACATGGCCTTTTTGTATTCTTCTTTGCAGAATTGTCTATGAGAACAAATAAACTAATTGCTTAAAATTTTAAAAATTGTTTTTATTTTGTATAACTTTGCCTACATTTGNCTATGAGAACAAATAAACTAATTGCTTAAAATTTTAAAAATTGTTTTTATTTTGTATAACTTTGCCTACATTTGAACTTTACCTACGCTAACAGGCAGATTATGTAAGAATTTTTTTATTTTTTATTTCACATGCAAATTGCATAATAAAAAATATTCTTACATATTCTGAATGATATTGTTTGTTGGATATTTAGAAAGAGACGTTCAATTAATTAAGCTTTATGTGGGACCAAACTTTATCAGTATGGAAATTATTATGCTGAAGATCATAAACAACTTGTGGGGATTTGAGCATAAGACTCAATCTCCACTACTGTACTCATAAATGAGACAGTAGACTTCTTACCTGGCAATGAATGACCAGNTCGTACCAAATGTTAGACAGATATATACAAGAACCAACTTTTCTTGTAACTACTAACATATTTTATGGCTCATGTTCCAGATTTAGACAGGAACTTGAACTTAAGCCCGAATTTGACCAGTATGAGCAAAATCTGTTATTCGAGCTAGTGAACAAGTTTAAAAACACAATTGAAGCAAGTAAACCGACGAAAAATCAAATCTAAAAAAAAGGAAATCATGGAATATTCTAGCAACTGATTTCAACTCTGATGCAAATACAAAATTGAAACTACCCAAGCAGCTGAAGTTGAAATGGAAGAATTTGAAAATGACCATCTCTGAAACAAGGATAACTGGCTAATGCACAATTTGAAAATCATTTGGCTAACGACTATTAACTAAATAATAATTGATTTTTGTCAGGTGACGGTGGAGCAAAGAGTGCAAAAAAAAATTAGAGATGACGATGATTGTAAATATCTAAAGAATAAATCTCATCCGGTCGTGAAAATCGAAGACGAGAATGGTTCAGTAGGTAATAATACTCTATTACTTAAAATAAACTTAAAATTAAAAAATCTCACCTATTCACATAAAATTATCTGTCACACTTCTAGAACGTTCGACTAACACTAGCAGCCGATATTTTTCAACTACCGATTACGGACACGACATTCTTTCATTACTAACAAGAGTAATATGCATGTATTGCTCAAAGTAACATCCGAATTACCTACTAATAATTGTTTTATCTTATGCATTTCAAACACTCGTATTGAGAAAAACGGAGAGCGAATTGCAAGCGGTNCCGTATTGAGAAAAACGAAGAGCGAATTGCAAGCGGTAATTTAAATTTAAAATAACTATACAACTCTAGCATCTTTATATGCGCTATATTGCAACACTAGATGTCTTGTGAAGGTTGTTATGTACAATCCACCATTTTGGATCTGTCTGAGGTTGAACACTTGGCAAAAATACATATTTTGAAGGTGAAGTTGGTGGTGTAACAAAACCTAATTGAAGTGCAAAAGGAGCATGCCTTAAACGAAAACTTATTTCATACAAATACACAAAAGTATTTCCACTCACTACTAAACCTGTTTTCGACTGCAATAATATGAAACTCTGCTCATATTTAATTTACTTCGACCGAAGTTAGCAAAGCAATTTTTTTACTTCTTGGTCAATTAACGTTTCAAGGAATCAAAGTNTAATTTACTTCGACCGAAGTTAGCAAAGCAATTTTTTTACTTCTTGGTCAATTAACGTTTCAAGGAATCAAAGTTTGCAAGACACGGTTTAATCACGAAGGTTACATTAAATGGCTACATGTTTTTTATCCATGATTTATGGTAGGCAGTAACCAGTATTATCAGGCTACTAGCAAGAAATAAATTGTTATTAATACAAATGCTTCTAGTTTCAGAACAGCTGTTTGCTAAAAGTCGATAAAATAATCAAACTTCATACTTGTGCACCATAACCCAGAGTTACGCTCGTTTCAAGCTTTTTCGAATCGACGTGNAAAATAATCAAACTTCATACTTGTGCACCATAACCCAGAGTTACGCTCGTTTCAAGCTTTTTCGAATCGACGTGTTTTTTTTTCATAACGTTGTCATGACGTACTTTAAATTGGATGGCAATACATAGTTTTTCAAATCTTTTTTTGTACCTTTTTCCAAAAAAGTAGAGACGGTTCAACTTCACACGACGATCGGAGTTCGCAATAAAAAGAGAAAGTATGTATTGTTTTTTCAGAAAAACCTTTTTTCAAACAACGGGTGGAAAACGCAATGACAACGAAATGAAANGTTTTTTCAGAAAAACCTTTTTTCAAACAACGGGTGGAAAACGCAATGACAACGAAATGAAAAAGTATGGATTAATTTTCCAAACTTTTTCAGGAAAATTTTGCTGAAAAAGCTTGTTTTGGAAAAACCATGAAACGGGTGTTAACTATACTTTGAAAACTCAAACTTGAGAATACGTAAAACAACACGAAACAGGTGTTTATTAAAACAACAATTGATCTAACACATGAAATAATTAAAAAACCAAAGTTATGAAGCAAAGTTTTGAATAATGTTTATCCATTTGCTTACGCCATTACAGAACGCAATCAACAAGTGATCTTCCGTTGATTATAGCGTATTATTTCTGCTGTAGGGTACACTTTGGGCACAATCAAGAATAGAGGAGTTAGAGAATAAGCTTATGAATAGTGAGAAAATGTTGGAAAGCGAGAAAACCAAAAACAGAAGTCTCCGACGTAAAAAAAAATCATATTTTAAACATTTATTAATAAAACATGTATAATTTTTAAATTCTAGGGCAACTTAAGAAACAGGCTTCTGAGCCTTCAAATGAGGAAGATGTAAACATTGGTGGAAAAATATTCATCTCAAAAAGGGCTCACGACTTTCTAAAAGGGAGTTACACAAATTCATCATCGCTTTTTTTTCGGAAACTTATTTCTGAAGGGAAGATCTTTTCGGATGAAGAACTGGCAGCAAGTTCAATATCAGGGAAGAGAACAATTCAGTCTCCTGTTGAGACGAGACCGGCTTTGGATCCGATCAAGTTGCAAATAGTAAAAGGTAATTTATTTATTATGATAGTTATTATTTCTCTTTAAAACACGCCACATACCACTCAGAATTGATCCAATAAGGGACCGCGTGTATGGAAAAAGTTCCAACTGAGCTAGCAATGTTCTCGATCGTAAGCTCAAAGAGCGTCAGAGAAAACTCAAAAAAATACACATACGACTCATGAGATGCCCATATGCTACTCATATAATGCCCATATGCTACTCATGAGATACCCATANTGATCCAATAAGGGACCGCGTGTATGGAAAAAGTTCCAACTGAGCTAGCAATGTTCTCGATCGTAAGCTCAAACAGCGTCAGAGAAAACTCAAAAAAATACACATACGACTCATGAGATGCCCATATGCTACTCATATAATACCCATATGCTACTCATGAGATACCCATACGTTACTCACAAGATACCCATATGCTACTCATGGGATGCCCATATGCTACTCATGAGATACCCATTTGCTACTCACAAGATACCCATATGCTACTCATGGGATACCCATATGCTACTCATGAGATACCCATTTGCTACTCACAAGATACCCATATGCTACTCATGGGATACCCATATGCTACTCATGAGATACCCATATGCTACTCATGGGATGCCCATATGTTACTCATGAGATGCTCATATGNCCCATATGCTACTCATGAGATACCCATATGCTACTCATGGGATGCCCATATGTTACTCATGAGATGCTCATATGCTCCTCATCAGACGCCCATATGCTACTCTTATGATGTCTATATGCTACTCATAGGTTGCCCATAACTTGCTTATAACTTGCCCATATGCTACTCGTATGATTCTCATATGGTAATCATAAGTTACCCATATGCTACTCATGAGATTCACATATGCTACACATGAGTCGCTCATATGCTACTCATAGTGTCCATATGCTACTCATAAGATGCTCGTACGCTACTGGCAAGATGCCCATATACTACTTATAAGATGCCCATATGCTGCTGGCAAGATGGCCATAAGCTGCTCATAATGCTACTCACAAGATGCCCATATGCTACTCATGGGATGCCCATATGTTACTCATAAGATGCCCACATGCACTTCATTTGACGCCCATATGCTACACATATGATGCCCATATGCTACTCATAAGTTACCCATATGGTACTCATAAGTTGCCCATATGTCACTTGTATGATGCCCATGTGGTAATCATNCTACTCATAAGTTACCCATATGGTACTCATAAGTTGCCCATATGTCACTTGTATGATGCCCATGTGGTAATCATAAGTTGCCCATATGCTACTCATGAGATGCCCACTTGATACTTATGAGATTCCCATATGCTACTCATGTGATATTCAAATGCAACTTATAAAATGCCTATATGTTACTCATGAGATGCCAATATGCACTTCATTTGACGCCCATATGCTACACATATGATGCCCATATGCTACTCATAAGTTAATCATATGCTACTCATAAGTTGCCCATATGCCACTCGTATGATCCCCATGTGGTAATCATAAGTTGCCCATATGCTACTCATAATTTGCCCATATGCTACTCATGAGACGCCCATACGCTACTCATAATTTGCCCATATGCTACTCATGAGATTACATGCTTTCAGATTACATCAAATTCTTTGCGGTTGAATATTTTTCCATACACGCGGTCCAATTTTGTATTCATTTTTGACACATTAGGAGCAATGGCGTTTAAACTTTAAAGTCACTTGGAGAGTATTGGGCGCCATTTATTGGCTTATAGTTGTCTTTCAAAAATGCAGGACAAGCGATGAAGAACATAATCATAAAATCTCGAATTTTTAGTGTTTCTGGTTAAATTTTGTGAGGCGGAGTGCTGACTGTATGGCAACGTTGCCATACACATNGTCCTGACTGTATGGCAACGTTGCCATACACGTGGTATTTGGCGTGTAACGTAACTTAAAATTTTATTTTTCAGTTGTTCGCATACGCAGTTGTTCACTTCAAAAAGATTCTGCCGAGATTCTGAAATTTGAAGCTAGAATCAAAAATACATACACTGATGCAAGGAAGCGNAACGTAACTTAAAATTTTATTTTTCAGACTACACCATACGCAGTTGTTCTCTTCAAAAAGATTCTGCCGAGATTCTGAAATTTGAAGCTAGAATCAAAAATACATACACTGATGCAAGGAAGCGNCTTCAAAAAGATTCTGCCGAGATTCTGAAATTTGAAGCTAGAATCAAAAATACATACACTGATGCAAGGAAGCGACTCAAATTTTCTAAATAATTATTTACAAAAAAATATTTTCAAATATAATTGGTATTTGTTTAATAAAATTTTTTGCAGAAAAATCATTTTGGGAGAAAAATGCAATTACTTTTCGAATGATTCAAATTCATAAGTTCATACATGAAAATTTCACATAAAATCATATATGATTTGCAAAATAATTTCATATATGTGAATGTATGACTACTGCTTTTGGGAAAGTAAAATGGGAAAAGGTAGGATTTCAGGTGATATATTCATATGATGTAAATCTATATGCTCCCATGGCAAATTTTTATGCGGGTTACGCCATTACAGAACGCAATCAACAAGTGATCTTCCGTTGATTATAGCGTATTATTTCTGCTGTAGGGTTATNTTACGCCATTACAGAACGCAATCAACAAGTGATCTTCCGTTGATTATAGCGTATTATTTCTGCTGTAGGGTTATAAAGAGTAAGTTTAATTACTAATATAGATTTGTGCGCGAAAAACTGCATAACTAAACGAATAAATAAACTAGTAAGAGTATTACACATTAACGAAATTAAGTGTAAGGAATAAAGNAACTGCATAACTAAACGAATAAATAAACTAGTAAGAGTATTACACATTAACGAAATTAAGTGTAAGGAATAAAGAATATTAAACTCATTTTTACTTTTGAATATAATTTCTGCTAGAAAAACACTAAAGAAAAGAACGCAAATATGAACGTTTCCCGCAAACATTTTATTTGTTGCTTGGAATAAATCAGAATTTTTTAAAAGAGGAAACAAGTGATACTTTACCTGTTTCAGATAAACTTCAGATTAAAATAATTCTAATCCAAAAAATTTTTTTCCTACATAAGAAACTTAGTTAAAAGTTGACAGTTTAGTAACTGTGGTGAAGACATGGGTAAAATGGATAGTTTATTTATAGAGAAATCTAACAATTGAGGCATTTGGAATTAATAAAGTTTGAAACTAGAATTGGGCCTCAACCTCGTTGCTTTGTTTATAGGTTTANATTGAGGCATTTGGAATTAATAAAGTTTGAAACTAGAATTGGGCCTCAACCTCGTTGCTTTGTTTATAGGTTTAATTGCGCTGAATATGTCTTGTTATGATTTAGTATTAGACAGTACATAATCATTTCAACTTAGTTTACATTGAAAGTCATAATTACATTTGGTCCCAATGACCTCATTTAAGTTCAAATCTGAGAAGAAGCAAAGCAATCAGCAACCCACAACCGATACTTCCCGTAGCCTGAATCTGAGAAGTCAGTCACTTTTTCTTTTTTTCCCCCGGCAGATTTGTAAATAGCGCAAACCGTTTCTCGCAAGAGAGTGCAAAGTTTCTATTCCGAATTCCTATNTCCCCCGGCAGATTTGTAAATAGCGCAAACCGTTTCTCGCAAGAGAGTGCAAAGTTTCTATTCCGAATTCCTATTTTACCTTCAATCATATCCCATAAATAAAAATTTAGAGATTCGGAAATCAGAGAAGCAAAGCGATTCCAATATTCAAACAGGTTTTCATCACTGACTATTTTATTATCGGCTTTCGAATTATTTATAATTGATTAAAATAACTAACGTATTTAAATAAAAGACATTTATGTGAATCTTTCCACTATAGTAAACACTTTACCAATACACTATTTCGTTCACTATATTTTAATAGTAACTCCGGTTTTAGTAAAAGGACATATGCGTTATCTTCAAATTTACTATAACCGATTTCTACTGTACACCCTTCCTATTACTTTTAAGGCAAACATGAAAGGTTGAAAATTTTTTCGAAATTTGTATTCAGTGATAAAGCTTTAGAGAAATGAGACCGGAAACCTCTCTGGTTGTAGGACAATTGCACGGTCTATTCTCCAACAGATTTCATCCATCACCCAGTAGTTGTACTCTGCTCTTCTCCAACACGAGCATTGCAAGGCAAATATCTGGCCAATCCAGACATGAGGGTTGACGCGGTAGCGTCAAAAAAATACCAAACTTCCTTTCGCTTCTCAACCATTGGAAATTCAAAACCGATAGATTTTTTCGTCAAAACATGCAAAAGCGAGTCGCATCGCATCGCAATAAAGTTCATATAATATATTATAAATATTATCATATTCCATGCGCGCATGTAGCTAACAATTGGATTTGCTTATGAAGACCTGTTACCACACTTGCTACAATTGAATGTAGGAAATATAATCATAGAAAATGAACAGGAAATTCCTAACGCTCTACATTTGAAATAGAGTAGAAATATTTAGAATGGTGAAAGGGGCGAACTACATTATTTTTGGCAGAAGAAATCCTTTCACTGATTTTGGCTTGGCACCAAGCACCATTCTCTTTTGGTAAGCCCTGTAGTAATAAGCAAAAACACGTGAACATAGAGTGGAAAACTTCAACTTTTATTCGTTTCGTCAGAAAAACATTTTAAAGTTTCAATTGAGTTATTTCCACCAAAAACTGTTTCAGTAACTGTTCCATATTGAACTAATCAGTGCATCTATAATGGAATTTGAAATTAAGTATCTGGGTTCGTATTCACAACAGGACCAGCATAAACCCAACTTCTGTTTCACCTGTTCTAATCCTGAAGCTTCTGTAGATTTTTCAAATATGCTTTTTTCTGTCACTGGTGTTCAAAATTCGGATGACGAGAAGCGGAAGATAATGAGTGGGGTCTGTGAGTTGCTCCATGTCGAATGGACTATCGTCGTAGATCTGTTCACCCACGATATCCATTTACCATTTTGCGAGTTATGCTTAAAACCTATCATCGAAATGATTGCCATTCGACAACAACTTGTCCAAATTGAAACAAATCTACAAATGAAAATAAAGAACATTGAGTCNATTGAGGCATTTGGAATTAATAAAGTTTGAAACTAGAATTGGGCCTCAACCTCGTTGCTTTGTTTATAGGTTTTATTGCGCTGAATATGTCTTGTTATGATTTAGTATTAGACAGTACATAATCATTTCAACTTAGTTTTACATTGAAAGTCATAATTACATTTGGTCCCAATGACCTCATTTAAGTTCAAATCTGAGAAGAAGCAAAGCAATCAGCAACCCACAACCGATACTTCCCGTAGCCTGAATCTGAGAAGTCAGTCACTTTTTCTTTTTTTCCCCCGGCAGATTTGTAAATAGCGCAAACCGTTTCTCGCAAGAGAGTGCAAAGTTTCTATTCCGAATTCCTAGTCCCATGATCATTTTACCTTCAATCATATCCTATAAATAAAAATTTAGAGATTCGGAAATCAGAGAAGCAAAGCGATTCCAATATTCAAACAGGTTCTCATCACTGACTATTTTATTATCGGCTTTCGAATTATTTATAATTGATTAAAATAACTAACGTATTTAAATAAAAGACATTTCTGTGAATCTTTCCACTATAGTAAACACTTTACCAATACACTATTTCGTTCACTATATTTTAATAGTAACTCCGGTTTTAGTAAAAGGACATATGCGTTATCTTCAAATTTACTATAACCGATTTCTACTGTACACCCTTCCTATTACTTTTAAGGCAAACATGAAAGGTTGGAAATTTTTTCGAAATTTGTATTCAGTGATAAAGCTTTAGGGAAATGAAACCGGAAACCTGTCTGGTTGTAGGACAATTGCACGGTCTATTCTCCAACAGATTTCATCCATCACCCAGTAGTTGTACTCTGCTCTTCTCCAACACGAGCATTGCAAGGCAATTATCTGGCCAATCCAGACATGAGCGTTGACGCGGTAGCGTCAAAAAAATACCAAACTTCCTTTCGCTTCTCNTTATCTGGCCAATCCAGACATGAGCGTTGACGCGGTAGCGTCAAAAAAATACCAAACTTCCTTTCGCTTCTCAACCATTAGAAATTCAAAACCGATAGATTTTTTCGTCAAAACATGCAAAAGCGAGTCGCATCGCATCGCAATAAAGTTCATATAATATATTATAAATATTATCATATTCCATGCGCGCATGTAGCTAACAATTGGATTTGCTTATGAAGACCTGTTACCACACTTGCTACAATTGAATGTAGGAAATATAATCATAGAAAATGAACAGGAAATTCCTAACGCTCTGCATTTGAAATAGAGTAGAAATATTTAGAATGCACTTTCCCCGCTTGATGTAATAAAAACCGTCTTCTTTAGGATTCACTGATTTTGGCTTGGCACCAAGCACCACTCTCTTTTGGTAAGCCCTGTAGTAATAAGCAAAAACACGTGAACATAGAGTGGAAAACTTTAACTTTTATTCGTTTCGTAAGATAAACAATTTAAAGTTTCAATTGAGTTATTTCCACCAAAAACTGTTTCAGTAACTGTTCCATATTGAACTAATCAGTGCATCTATAATGGAATTTGAAATTAAGTATCTGAGTTCGTATTCACAACAGGACCAGCATAAACCCAACTTCTGTTTCACCTGTTCTAATCCTGAAGCTTCTGTTGATTTTTCAAATATGCTTTTTTCTGTCACTGGTGTTCAAAATTCGGATGACGAGAAGCGGAAGATAATGAGTGGCGTCTGTGAGTTGCTCCATGTCGAATGGACTATCGTCGTAGATCTGTTCACCCACGATATCCATTTACCATTTTGCGAGTTATGCTTAAAACCTATCATTGAAATGATTGCCATTCGACAACAACTTGTCCAAATTGAAACAAATCTACAAATGAAAATAAAGAACATTGAGTCNGAAATGATTGCCATTCGACAACAACTTGTCCAAATTGAAACAAATCTACAAATGAAAATAAAGAACATTGAGTCATCCATTGCCAATTGTTTCATACCACGAGAAGACAATCACTTTGAAATGATGGAAAACAAAGAGACGAGGTTACAAGATGACTATCGTCAAAGCTTCCAAAGCGAAATTATGAAAGGTAAAAACAATATAATTCATGTTAAATCACTATGCATTCTTAAACTTAATTAAGTCGTGTAGCTATAAGTGTCCACCCAATGGGTGGACACTCACAGGTGGACGAGGTCGGGAATAATTGGTCTAAAATTTATCGGGGACAATAGGGTTTTAACCGAATAAAAATGCCTAATTTAAAACAAAATGTAACGAGAAAAAAAAATCACAATTTCAAACGTCGTAGTTGATTTTAGTTCAATTATTTTATACGGCGACTTGAGTTAATATTAAACCTTGTTTAAAATGTTTGAAATCGAAAGTGATGACGTTGCAGTGATGGACAACGGACAATCTGCTTGTACAGGTAATGCAAAGTTTTAATAAAATCTAATGTTTGTGATGCATAAGCTGGTTCTTTGACTCTTTAGTATCTCACACTCGCGCAGAATAAAAAAAAGTGATACCATTCGTCGAAGCCTTCGCATCAAACCTCGAATATCAAAGCGTCGACTCGAAGCCAATTCCGCTCGAAGTATTCGAATGCTCGAATATTCGCGGCATACCTATTTATATTTTTACAACTTTATTAACCATGAACTATGAACTTTATTTTTCTAGAAAACAAATTTTAACTACTTAATATGATTTTTTTTGTAAATTAGAAAAGCGGAATAAGAAATTACGACAGGAGAAAATTGAAGAAGTGAATCAAATTCAACTACAATTAGAGAACAATGTTAGCAACTCCAATGGACGAAATGCTACTAATGAATCCCCAATTTTTAAACTATTGGATAAACCGGAAAACAGTAGCGGGTTTCGTCAAGAAACGTCGGGCAATAGGATATGTGAAACTGAATTTGATGATGTTTCAATTAGTCAAGAATCAGACTACCACTTTACACTTATGTGCCCAGAAGAGGGAGGTGTAACCATCGAAGATGAAGATTTACCTATGCCTAAGTTAAGGTTTGTAAAATGATACAGAGATAACCCTGATACCCCCAATTTTGTCCTTTTCCAAGGACACATTCTTTCTGCACAAATAGTGACTAAATTCTCTAAAAATTTTAATTATCACCTCCCAAGGGATGCTATTAATGCCTCGATGAGGACATTTCCGAGGTATTCGTAAGATGGCATGACTATCCTCGCAACCTACATCTAGAAGTATAAAATGTTGCTTGGAAGAAATACGGTTTTATGGGCTCCAGTGTTCGTGATTTGATTTGATTTTTTCGAAAAAATCAAACAAATCGGATTTTTTTTTGATGATTATCCGATTTTTTTCATAATTATATTTTTTTCTTTCGATAATATGTGTATTTTCGTATGAATTCTGAAAAAGTGAGTTTAAACCTGTTTATTATTCTCTTTCTTACTGGAAATAAAGTGATCCCAAATAGGATTTTCCCCTCTAAGCATTTTGCTTGGNTGTTTATTATTCTCTTTCTTACTGGAAATAAAGTGATCCCAAATAGGATTTTCCCCTCTAAGCATTTTGCTTGGAAATAATTCCACAAATATCAAAAATACAACTAATAAGTTCTAATTCTTATGCATATAGAAAATCAAGAGGCTACATTGTTATTTTTTTGTTTTTTCCGTAAGAATTATTCGAAAAGCGAAAAGAGTTCAATCGACGGCAGACCACCCATAGGCATAANCAATAATTCCACACAAATATCAAAAATACAACTAATAAGTTCTAATTCTTATGTATCTAGAAAATCAAGAGACAACATTGTTAATTTTTTGTTTTTTCCGTAAGAATTATTCGAAAAGCGAAAAGAGTTCAATCGACGGCAGACCACCCATAGGCATAAAAGGCATTGATAAGAGAATGGTATATATTTTAATGAGTGTTGTATGCGAAATATGCAACACGCTTATTGATTTGGAAAAAAAAAATCAAAAAAATCATGATTTTTTCAAGCTTGATAATTATGTTGGAGCCCATCACGAACCCTGATGGGTTCCAACATCATTTCGATGTTAGACCAACATTGTCCTGAAACAATGACAAGCTACTTTTGACTCTCAACACTGCCCCTTCTAGTGACACCGACACCATTCATTATTCTCTCAGCTATGCCTCTGGTAAAAATCATTTTCATGCTAGGAATTCATTGAATAAACGGATGTGCTGTCTGCGTATGGGCGTTTATATTTTTTGAATAATCCTAACCAGTTTTGATGTGCGTATTCTTAAAAACTGGTTGGTTTTCTAGCCAAAGCTGACTAGGCTTGTTTGAAGATATTGGTATCGATAGATGTTATCGTCAAATCCTATCAATAACCCGGACTATCATAATCCGAAATTTGATCAGAAACAGGGCTAAAATTTTGACACAACTACCAATGAACAGACATGCTACTACTGTGTTATTTAATATGCAGAGTGAGTTTTTATGTCGGAGAGAATACCTTCTAAATACACACTATCTCGTCCATTGGCGGTGTGGATCTACGCAAAAGGCCGCACATTATGATAATAAATTATATCTAGTGGCAAGACTGCTCGCCCGCTCACTTTGTACTGTTTACTGATCTCCTGAACTCATTTTGGCCGCGGATTGGTAGTAGAGGCCCTATCGAATGGCCACCTCGATCCCCTGATCTAAACCTATTGAACTTTTTTTCAGAGGATACATTAAGTCCATCATTTTCAATTCATCCCGCGCCAAAACATTTCAAGAGCGTAAATAAATTATCCGATGCTATCCCATCTTGGTATAAGGAGAACATAGGATTGTCCAAAATGGGTTTGAAAGATATTATATTATGAATTATATTTTTATAGGAAAATGCCAAAGCTGAAGAGATCGTGGAAGAAGTTAAACGCGACAGATGAACCTAAGGTTGGAACTCCGATTCCTGTACATAATTCCGTTGCATATGAATCAAGTGATGATGAGGATGGACTCTGTGGCGCCAAAGGACTGAGTAAATTTATTTATTTAGTAATCCAATGTCAAATTAACGAAGTAGGGCAGCAATACATGTAAACATTTTGGATTTGACAATGGAAATCCTGATGGGGATCTACCACCTAATATCTCTGTTTACAACTCCTTGTAGGGAACTATGGCTCTTCGCAAAAATTATTTTGGATCAAGTATTAATCATTTCGCTTAATATTACGGTATTTTTTTTAATTATATATTCTACTCTATGGCACAGGTATACTCAACCCTGAAGAACTCATTCAATCGGAAAATGAGGAACCAATAATTGAAGACGGTACACATTCCAGTGTTTCATTTTCCTCAGATGATGAGAGTTTTGAAGCAAGTACTCCCTCTGTATCACATGATAAGCGTGCCTCGTGGGCAAAATGTGCAACGATTTCAAGAGTGTTAGAAAACTCAGAAGTAGAGAAATATGTGGGAAATGATAATAGCATCTGGGAAACAGCCGAACCTCGAAAAAGAAGGACCAGAATATACAACATTCTGCGAGAGGATGGAAAACTGCTGGGAAAAGCTGCTAATCCAAATCTAACCTCAGTTGAACTATTCAAGCTCATGATCACACCGGAAATTGTTGATACAATCGTCAAGAACACGAATGCTTTCGCCGAAGATATGAAGAACCTGGAATCATCCTCTGAAAGTTCTGAAAGGACATATCCTGATGATCAATTTAAACCAACACATCCTGATGAAGTGTATGCCTTCATTGGCATACTTTTGTACTTAGGAATGGAGAAGAAAGTGTAAGTATTTAATAGCATAACAACGATAGCAGGTTAAGTAAGGACTTATATGGTGAATTGATAAGGCATAACATACAAACCTAATTAGAATGATAGTATCTATGCATTGTTGTATTGTTCACACTATTGCCAACACGGTTGAGAGGAGCTCTAGTATAATTGGAGAAAGTGGGTAAAAAAAAGATTAATCACCCGATACAGAAATTAGGGGTTATATTCACGGTTAGTCATTTAGCCGGACGAAAACATTTGTCCGGCTGACTAGCTTAACTGTCCGGTCTGGACGATCTGGACAATTTTTATCGAAAACGCCATAAATACATGCGCAGAGGTCAATTGTCTCAATTTTTCATAGTTATTATACATTTTCCTAATCTTTTCCTTACCTCCTTACTTATAAATTCAAATTTAACTAGGTTATCTCAGTGAATAATGGACGAAGTAATTTCCAGTATAGTTAGCTAATCTGAAAATAACAATTTAAAAGTATTTCGGAAACAGTTTGACATGGACTATAATGACCATACATAATAATTTACTAAACGGAATAATAAATAATTTTTGTTAGTATTTTAAATAGAATTTAAAAAAATTTAATTTTTGTTATAGTTTTTGGAATTCGTTAGGCCGATAGACCCGAACACCAATTTCAAACATTTTAAGCGCAATCACATTGCCTCCTTTGTAATTCGACTGCAGTGAAATTGGGCATTGTGCTATGAAAATAAACTTAAGTTACTCTAATTTATTGAAGCTATACTCAATTATTTAATGAAGATTTTGTCGTCCAGATCGTCCACTGGACGCAATTCTTAATCGTCCAGATCGTCCGGACGACAACCAGATCGTCCAGATCATCCGGTCAATTTCGTCCGGCTGTTCCAACCCTGGTTATATTTGACTCCGTTCTAAGTTAGAACTTAGAACCTAACTCACATCAACAACTTAAGAGTAGAGAAATCTTTCCTGGCGACATTTACTTTTAGCACAGAAGACACAGACTATGTTGGCAAAATAAAACTTTAACTTATAGTTCTAAAGATTCAACATCATGCTAACCAACTGGAGTCTCTGACCTTAAAGCAGAAAAGGACACTAAAAACCAGCCTTATTCACTTCAATTTACCATTAATTTCTGGACCCACTGTACATTTCTTTTAACATAATTGTAAAGTGTAATATTTTTTGTTTCTATATTTAGAAACGTCAAAGATGCTTGGAGTTCGGACGAGAAGTACGGAATCCACTGTATTTCAGCCACAATGTCGAAAAGCCGCTTTGGATTACTTACAAATTATCTTCGATTTGATGACCATGTAGCTCGACAAAAAGCACAAGCTGAAGGGCAACATCCTTCGAAACTCTCGTATATATCTGAAGTATTTGAAGCTTTCGTAAAAAATATTCAAGGTCATCTTCGTCCTTATGATAGTCTCGTGGTGGATGAGATAGTGCTAAAATCTGGTGAACTTTCAAGCAATCTAGGCTATATGAAATCCAAAACCTACAACATGTGAGTTACTAGCAACTGTTGTAAAGGCATGCGCTACCCATTTGCAGCAATCCTATGTCGCAATGTAAAAACATTGTTGCCCTAATATTCTTGAGGATGTTTGAGCATAGAATTTGGGATTATTTTGATGAATTCCACAAACCGAGCAATAAAACTCTAGGATTCAACATAAGCATAAACAACATAAGCAGCAAGCTACCGAACATAAATCGTTAGGCTAAGTAAGTAGTCTTCACTGAACTTTCACCCATCATTTTTTCATTCCTGACAAACGAAATTATAAAAATCTCGAAATACTAAGAAAATTGGATTTTTTTAAAATAATTTTTGTATAAAAATTGGAATATAAATAACTCACGTAATTAATTATTATTGCATTTACTAATTCTGAACCCGATCTCTAACGGTAACTCGACAGAATTCCTAAAGACAGTAAGCAAGAACTCCATAAAATATTGAAACTGTGCTAACTGATGAACGGACAGACGGATTATAGACACTGACCAAACCCGATGACCTGAGACTGACTGATTCTGTTTTGGGTAAATCGACGACCTACGACTAATAAATGATTTTGGTATAATTAAAGGAAACGCACTCCTCGCGGATTTGGGTAAGTAATACCTCAATCGATCAGAAATTTTATGTAGATTACGAATCTGGCATTCATTAGTGGCGGTCAAGTCAAAATTTGCAAAATTTTTGCAAATTTGTGCAAAAAAAAATTTTTTTTTTGTACTGTCTTACCCTAATATCCTCGTGGAATTGGGTAAGTGATACCTCAATCGATCAGAAATTTAATATAGATTACGAATCTGGCAATTACAAATTACATAACAATGTTTTTGTTAGGTAATTAATAGACGTATTCACGCATACACGGATCGGTAACATGCACAATCGTGATTGGGTTAGTTGAGCGTGATTGCATACCTGTAATGGATATCGCGTTCAGGTAGTTCAGACTATATTTTCTCGCTATCGGAGGCGCCTGCGCGCCGCCATTTCTTTCGCGTAATAACAAAATGCTGATGAAATATTTTAATGATTAATAACCTAACGAATCCTAATCCTAACAGCGAATGCATATTAAATCCTATTTTTGTTCTATTTTGAACAATTCATAACTTTTTTCTATGCGTTTCCGGTGAAAATTTTTTTTATATTTGTGATCAGCGACCCAATTATTAGTCTACAAAATAAAGTTCATCATAATTTGAGGTGCTTCGGAATACTTAATTTTTTCCCCGC
Source organism: Holacanthella duospinosa (assembly GCA_002738285.1). Lineage (NCBI taxonomy): Eukaryota > Metazoa > Arthropoda > Collembola > Poduromorpha > Neanuridae > Holacanthella > Holacanthella duospinosa. Next base: position 287,918 of record NIPM01000062.1, read on the forward strand.
ACATTTGGGTAAGTCACTTAAAAAAAATTTTTTTTTTTGGCACAAATTTACAAAATTTCACAAAATGAGACTTGACCGCCATCAACGGATGTTAGATTTGTAATCTACGTAAAATTTCTGATCGCTTTAGGTATAGCTTACCCAATTCCACAAGGATATTTGAGTAAGACAGTGCAGAAAAAAATTTTTTTTTTGCACAAATTTGAAAAATTTTTGCAACATTTGACTTGACCGCCACTAATGAATGCCAGATTCGTAATCTGCATAAAATTTCCAATCGATTGAGGTATCACTTACCCAATTCCGCGAGGAGTGCGTTTCCTTTAATTGTTCCATGATTTTAGTTTTAGGTTAAAGATTTCACCAATAAATAGCCTTTAGCTCTCTTCTACTTGAAAGACAGGAGAGGTTTTGGCGAACTGCCCGCCCGATCGACAATGACCAAAATTTTCCTCAGAAAACAATATTGTTCCATCTCATCAACAGAATAATCACATAAAATCATCATAACCAACATCAGTAAGAGTTACATCAAAAATCTGATGTAATTTTTTAATTATATAGACTTTCATGAAAGCCTACAGGCTTTCTGCCTGCAAACTCCTTAATTTAGTTATCTATATATAAAACTCTTAATATTAATAAACATCTGGAATTTTTGATAAAATTGAGATAAAACTGCATCAATTATCCTGATGGAAAGACAGATTTTAATTACTTCCGATATAAACGCCGTATTTATATGCGTTTATATGCCGATATAAACGTAGTATTTTCATTTCCTTCTCTTAATTTGTGGACTTTTAGGAATGGAATGAAGATTTGGGCTTGCTGGGATGTGACTACAGGGTACATCCTACGTCTGATAATTTACGTTGGAAATCGAAAACTTCGAGTGCGGGATGAACAAGCAAGGAAAGTTGTCCTGACGTTAGTTGAAAAGTATTTTGGAACTGGGCGGAGTGTGACTGTTGATGAATTCTTCACTTCGAAAGCATTAGCCCATGACCTAATGGAACAGAATATGTCAATTATGGGAAACTTCAGAAAAAACAGAACCGATGTAGTCGCTGAATTTGTCGAAGGAAATAACAGAAAGACATACTCGTCAATATTTGCATTCCAAGATGGTTTGACTATGGTAATTTACACTTTAATACATCCGATGTTCATATATTCTGCATCGGCAATTTTCTACTTCCAGTTGGAAATTGGTAGTAAAAAAAATTTCACCGCTTTTTGCAATAATTTTTATTGAATCAAAACATACTGAAAACTCTTGAGTTCCTTTTAGCCCTGATCTTAGGTTCAATGAATGACTCTGAAGAATTTATCCAGTATATCGAATTGGTGTTTTTTCCAAACCCCGCGAAGGCACTAGCTTTTTCGGAGGTTGGGACAAAAGCGATATAAATGATCGTTTATAAAAATGATTTATGTGCGTTCAGTTATGGAGGTTTTACGTATGCCACACTTTAGTCACTCGCACCGCTTCGGAAATTTATCATCGCAGCGTACCTTGACCCTATTGCACCGGACCCACATTTGCGCAATGGATTCCATACTCCTTCAGCCAACAACTAGTAGAATCCAACAGCCAATCCAAGTAACAGTTAATTCCTAGCAAACGAATCTTGGAAGAAACTGCTGTGAAAGATTGTATTCCGTAAATTCCATCTAGGTCTAAGCTAAATCTTAAGTTTGTTTAAAACAAATTGCGAGCTACACGGTCGAACCTGTGCCTGGTAGGTTCATTTGGTACAATTGGTGAGCATTTCATTAAAAAAAAAAATATTTTTTTCCATGTTGTCTGCCGTGTTTGCTTCTGGCTTTTGTGTAGCGAGCGTTTCAGGAAGGCTTCGAGGCGATTCTCACTACGACGTAGTACTTGAGTGAAAGTAGTGTCATGATTCAATAAAGTCCTAATGGAGCTTGATGGAGAAAATATGCTATAACAGGTTAATTTAATATTTCACAGGTTTCATATGTTGGAAAAAAAAACAGGTGCATCACACTTCTTTCCACACAACATCACAGCAAGGAAATAATTGAAGGAGAAAAGAAGAAACCAGCCATGGTTTTGGACTACTACACAACCAAAAAAGTAGTGGATGCTACTCATCAAATGATTGCAAACTTTACATGTCAACGTAAAACAAAAAGGTAAGAAGTTATTATATATAAATAAAACAAGATTTTAATTAAGCAATATAATGATAACATAATTTTTTTGCAGATTGGCTATGATTCTATTCTATGCCATTTGCGACATTGGAGCACTCAATGCATTTCATATTTGGAAAATACATCAAAATATGTCCAACTGCAAAGGTTCTGCCCGTCTCACTTTCCTGAGAAAGCTTTCCGAAGAACTCATGAGACCACTCATAAGAACCAGATCACAAAATCCCATGAGTTACAGCCTTCCGCATCATATAAAAAGTGCAATGAGATCAATGGGTTATTCTATTCTGGCATTTCCGAAACATGCTTTATCACACATAGTAAGTCGTGGGAGGTGTGAGTTTTGTTTAGGACCATACAAGAAGAGAAAACAAAGTCTGAACCGATGCATCAAATGTGTCAAGTTTGTATGTAAAGAACACTCTGTCCTTATCCACATTTGTCATACTTGCAAACCTCAAGTACTTTGCGCCATTTTCAAAGTTCCACATGAACCAAATGGATCACAGACGAATATGCGAATCCCTGTCTCAACAACTTTAACCCCAATTATGGACTTTGTTCCAAACAACTATAAAAACGCAGTAGTGGATCCTCACCTTCAATTTGAGACTGATGATGTAGATAGTTGGTTAGGAATTAAGAAATTGGAACCACAAAATTTGTATGCATCAATAGTACAATTTGAACATGATTTACAAAATGTAATCAAGTTGGAAAAGGAGGATGAACCCACGACCATGTCTGATGATTATAATTTAACGTAAATTTTAGAGACTTGGCTGTCAGTTTTGACATTTATTTCGAGAGCAAGATTAAATATTGAATAAAATAAGTTGATGTTGTAAAACTGACAATAGAATACCAAGCTTAGTGCGTGAATGGCTGTGGTGTTACTAATTATTTTCCTTAACCTTACCAGTTTAGCTGAACAATTTGTAAATTCAGTTTGAAAAAGTGTATGGTGTGGTCAGTAATTTGGTCTTACCTCATTTTATTACGCATTACGCATGGTATTTTATTGTTGGGTTTATTATACTTCTACAAACTGCCAAACAAAGCAATCGGGAGACACGATAAATCTTATGCCTGATTTACATGGTAAAATATTCTTACGTGCAAGTGCAAGAATCGAGAAAAGTTTCGCCTTTTATTGTGTAACTCACACCGCAACTTTCATCGAAAACCCTTTTCATGCAAACTTTCTTTCACTTGCGAGAATTGGGAAACTCAACTCCAATTTGTGAAATTCTCTTGCATGGTGGTCAACTTTCATTGGCTCTTCTCATCTTTTAAACATTTTTCTCCGTTAAACCCATTAGTGCTGAATAACTTTTTCAATGTCTTGCTAATCTTCGAGATATAACCGGTGTTTCGTCGTAACTAGACAGGTTTTATTGTCCCCCTAATTTCAGTTCATTTACTAGTATCGTAGATTAAGTTTGGAAATTTTTAAAATTGTTGGATAGATGCTTTACTAGATCACATATTTGAACAGTCTTCTAACAAAAATAATTTTATTAAAAAAAAATTTAATTCCAATTCTGCAAGAACTTGTAATAGTAATAGTTTACTGAAAAAATCTAGCTAAAGATAAAAAATTGAAAAACAATGTTGAGGCCATAAATACTTTTCGATTAAAAAAATACTCAAAATCTTTATAAAAGAATAAAGAGTCTTGTCAAAAATAAAAATCTTGCTAAAAATTAAAAAAATTTTTACTGTTTATAAAATTCAAAAAATAAACTATTTTATATTTCAATGATTATACAACTAAAGTCGGTATAATAGAGATTACTAACATATGCAAAACTTGAAATTAGCTCTAGCTTTTAGTAGCATTTGAAAAATATTTTAAGAAATAATGTTAAAAAAAAATGTTAAAAAAATTCTGCGAAATTTTTTCGTAAAACTTTTTTTATTTCTAGAAGAATCTTGAAAATCTTCTGAAATCGTTTCCTTAATCGTCATGAAATTCCGCTAATTTGATGATAAATAAGACCCGAGAGATGCATGTTGGTTAGCAAGATTTAAGAAAGAATCCGTAGTATAATTATTTCTGGTCAAATTCAACCTTACGAAAAGAGTTTCAAACTTATGCCAATAGCGACAATACTGGTTAATTTTTTTTACAATTTAGTCGATGTACTGTTTCTCCAGATAATGATTGGAGAAAGTAACAAATAATATAATGCAATATGCGGAGATTTTCTTTGAATTTGTCTAATTTGTTCTGCATAAAAAATCATTCACAGTTCCTGTAGAATTGATTCTGGCAGGTTGGCTCAGTATAATATTTTATGCATAGAGTTTGCTGAATTTTCTCTAGCGGTTTCTCTTAGACAGGATTTGTGCGTAATCAATAGTACAGGGTGAACCAACTTAATCCGGCCTACTTTCTTCGGCTTTCACCAAAAACAGCTTGGGGCAGGTGATAGACAATAGTAAATGATGGAAGTGAAGTTAATTTTATTGTAATCACTATAAAATATCTGNGGGTGAACCAACTTAATCCGGCCTACTTTCTTCGGCTTTCACCAAAAACGGCTTGGGGCAGGTGATAGACAATAGTAAATGATGGAAGTGAAGTTAATTTTATTGTAATCACTATAAAATATCTGTTCCGATGCAAAGCAATGGAGCAAAGCAGAGAGACAGAGAGAGGAGGGGTCGGCAGGTTCTCTGTTGAGTCAGGTGGAATAGATGCCAAGGGATCGTACCCCATTCCTCTAGTTGCTCATTTCTCTCAACTACCCATCTTTCAGCATTACAGAATCGCCTTTGTTTAAATTAATTAATTTTTGCAGAGGAATGTTTTCTCAAACACACGCTAACTTCATTTCTTACAACTTTTGTCTTTCGCGCTCTTTATTTGCTGTCTTAAATTTTTTTTGGTGAAAGCGACTTTCTACGGCCCGGATTAAGTTGGTTCACCCTGTACACGATCAGTTCAATAGAAATGTCTATCTATGCCCTATGTAGAATGAGAGAGAATCATTTCGTCAGGAATCATTTTAGACACGAATTTCTACAGAATATAAAATCTCGGGTACACAGGCAATGGGATGGGAAAGAATATTATCTTGGCCAAAATTAAGATCTTGAGAATGTGAGGTTGACAGTACGTTATAAAAAATGTTTACCAGCTCAAGTCTTTCGTCGATTTATAAAAATTTGCTGCAGGCTGCGTGTTGTTCTACTGAAAAGTCACTTGAAAAATTTACATACAAACTAGTATGCACATTTCTTTCAGTTACTGAAAATTTGTCTAAATCAACTAAATTTCCCTTGGTATCCGCCATAAAATTGATTTGCAAGAATGATGGACGCAAAGGTATTTCGTTGTACAAGACTGATCATAATTGTGCCTTTTATGTTTGCAATTGGCACAGTTTTAGATAACAGGTTTGACAATTCATTTATTGTATATTGCCTAGTGGGAAATACTACGCGGTAACCAAGAGACACTGCATCTTTTACTATAATCAATTGAGTTTGTGGTAGCGGAGCTGTGAAATTAGATATTACTTCACTTCGATATACGTTTGTCAAAATCATGCTCATGAGAAGCAACAAGGTTAAGAATAGCTTAATTCCACAGCCGTTTCTTAATTCTCTCGTCATATTTACACCCTGTTCCAAACTACCTTTAAGATAAACCAAACAGAACAATCGAAAACTTTTAACGTTTTGGAAACAATATTTATAAAGATGCAAACAATGACGACATTAATTAAACCAAATAGCCATAAATTTAAACTAAATAGCTGAGCAAATGTAGTCAAAGACAAATATTTTTGATTTCCATCAAAAGTAACAAAATTATAAGTTGCTGTATGGATCAAAAATGTGTATTCATCATTAGACTGATTTCGCTCCGTTTGTTTTGGAAAGGTTTCGGGAATTACATAAATGAAACATTTCAAATAAAGGAAAAATTTATATCTCTGGATATAATATATTTACATATATTTGGGTGAAAATGAATTCAAACCTTTTACAACTTCCGCTAGAATCAGAAATGTTAATGGAAAATTCACACTTGTAGTAGTCGGTGGAGTAAAATTGTAACCGGTATTGAACCAATACCCAACATAGCGAGTAGGTGGAGATTTCCATAGCACTTGACACGATCCATGAAGTAAGTCAGAATAAAGCTCCATCAACAACGTTTTTGTGAGTATCCTTTGCGGAATTTATTCCGCAAAGGAATTTATTCCGGTAGAAAAAGAAACTTTACCTGGAACTGCACACTTCAGAAACCATACAAGTGAATATTGAACTTTTCGTACATGTTGTATCAGATATATCAGACATATGAGCTGGCAAGTTTGTCTTCTATCATACCAGTAGTCGGCTAACCTGCCAATACTTGTAAACAACTGACCATGGTCGCCGGTGTATAGAAATCTTGCAATATGTAGCGGTACGTACAAAATATCAGATGATACTGTGAATTCTACAAGAATCAGATGACAATCTCGATAGTCAGATAAAATATTAGCGCCTAAGTATTGTGAATTGACAGCTTGAATCAAAATGTGTGTGATATGTGCATATAATCCTTGACGACATACATTTTTGTTAACAAATTTTTTTTTTACTATTTGCTTCAACTAAGGTTAGTTCCTGTGGCAATGTCAGCGAAAAAATCGAATATGGTCAATTAATTATTTTATTCGTTGACAGAGAGTTGGTATATAGTCAATCTATGAATAATTTATAACGGAGGAAAGCAGAAGTAGACCTTAAACTAATGTGATAGATTGCTGTTCCGTTTACAACATTGAATGAGAGAACAGAAGCCCGTATTGAAAATTTAATGACACGGTTATATAGAATAAAAGCCATTATGGACATGCTACGAAGTGCTCAGTAAAAACCCCGCAAAAAGACACTTTCTTCGTCACTATTGCTACTACTTTTTGTTTTATTTTGCGGGTTATTCATTGAGCGCTCTGTAGTTTCTAGCATGGCAGGTTTGGGAGGTTGCTTGACCAAACTTTATTGAAAAATCTCCATTTCATGTAGAATAAACAATGACTCACGAGAATGAATGATAAATTATCTTACATTTAACAAAGGCTTATCATAACGTTCTGCCGTTTTCTCAATTGCTCGGTAGTTTTCCCGAATTCTGAGTTGTTGAGCAACTTTCAAAAATCGTTTTCAAAGTCATTCGNAAAGGCTTAACGTTCTGCCGTTTTCTCAATTGCTCGGTAGTTTTCCCGAATTCTGAGTTGTTGAGCAACTTTCAAAAATCGTTTTCAAAGTCATTCATTGCTTTTTTTCTCATCTCGGTATTTAAATCGATAAACTGCTGCATTCATGGTGATTGAATAAATTCGAAAATTTTGTCTAAATTATTAGTTAATCGAACTCCCATCTCGATATACTGTTTTAGNGTTTTCAAAGTCATTCGTTGCTTTTTTTCTCATCTCGGTATTTAAATCGATAAACTGCTGCATTCATGGTGATTGAATAAATTCGAAAATTTTGTCTAAATTATTAGTTAATCGAACTCCCATCTCGATATACTGTTTTAGTGCTAAGTAATGCAGTGTATAATGTTTCTTATAATGTATATCGTTACCAACTTCTCCATTCAATAGATTTAATTCTTTATTTCCAAATATTAGAGATTTCCGCATTTCTTTGACCATGGTAGAAAAATTATACATTAATCAATTGAAGGGCTCATTTCGGAAAGAGTACTTGTTGATTTCAAAGTTTAAAAAAATTCGGTTTCCATTAGGAACAAATAGATAAAAGTAAAACCTGTCTACAATTGATTGTTGAATGTATTTAGTAACAAAATAATTATACGGTTTCAATTAAAAATAAACAACCTACCTGGAAATTAAAATTTGTTCACAATTGAATACTAAAACATTAAGCAAGATCCAATATAAATTGGCAAAGGCTTATAGGCTAATTATTACTTGATCAACCTCTATTTCAATGACCTCTTATTCCACTCTTTCACTCTAGTTTTATGGATATACGGTGAATAACTTGAGGGAGTATTATGTGGCGCGAAAATCATAATCCAAATTCAAATTTTTAATAATTTGAATTTGGATTATGATTTTCGAGTCATTAATTTACCTTCTAGTTCGTCTTCGCATAAAATCTCAAGTAACCCCTTCTAGTTTGGATAACATGCTTGAAACATTAGTCATAAGCGGACACACGCCATGAGACCGTTTTTGGAGGGGAATGGGATTACGTAGAGAAGTGAAAATCTTAAAGACTTATTTCCCTCTCACTACAACATATGAAAGTGAAAGTATGAGTATAGCTCTTATCTCTTCCTCGGCTATAGGGACACTAAAGGTAACCCACCCTGTACTTATTTCTTGTAATATGGAAATGTGAGCGGAATCAGTAGATATAGCTTAATCACGAAATTCACGAAATTTTCATAATCAAATTCCGTGATTTTCGTGAGTAGAAATATGCACTGTGATCCCGCGATTCGTGATTATGTGATTACGTGATTGAATTCCCTAATCAGGTTACAATTGATTAAAATAGGTAATTTTTGCGTACCTTAGTTGTATCATGTCATTGCCCTAAAATTTAAAGACCATTTGTCTATGTTGAAAACCATGATGAAACAAAGATTTCTGTGCAATGGAATATTTTTCTCTAGGAGAAAAACCACCTGTTCATTATTGTGATTCAGAATAGTTTTGTATTTTTGTTTAATATTCAAAAGATGAAATGACATTTCTCTAACAAAAAAGAGCGTTTTGTGTTTTTTCATGAGTGTCGTAAGAGGATAAGATAGGTTGACGAACGGTCACAAAAATTGGGTTCAATTCTAGTATAAAAATAGATATGTAGAACCGTGCCATAGATGCCATGGACACATTCATTAAATGAGTTATGACGAGGATAATAATAGTAATTGCTTGTCCTGCCCAGATATTAGGAAAAGTAATTAGAAAGAACCAAAATAATACAAAAAGAAAAGGGTGACTCCCTTGCGAGAGATTACTTAAGTTAGTCACAAAAGGCACTGTACCAAATGGACCAAACTGACGCACCTGTTATTTCTAAGAATAACATAAACCATCGTGTAATAGTCATTCATATTACCAATTTTGCTCAATGGAGTACATTTGGAAATTGATAATTGACCTTTAAAGTTCACCAAAGTTAACATGGAGACAACAGAGGCACTTGTTTAATTTACTTGAAACTCGGAAGAATTATAGATCGCGACTTCCTTAGCAAAATTTTATATGGGACTCTAAGTTCTAGGAAATAATCCTTCACCTCTACGAGGTAAAATTGTTTGACCCCAGTCAACTTTTATGAGCTCTGGAGGTCACAGTTAGTTCTTCAAACATTGAGCCCCATAAAACATTGCTAAGGAAGTCAAAATCTATGGTTGTGCTGAATTTCAAATAAATGAAACAGAGGTCTCTGTGTTGACCCCATTTTACTTTTCGTGAGCTCTATAGGCGAACGAAAAATTTTCACAGAGGTACTTCCATGAACAAAGTTGCTCGTATGAGCGACCACTATGGTGATGACATACATCATTCGCGGAAATAACAAGTGCCTCAGTTAGGTTCATGTTGTGCTGTCCCCTTTCCATTGTAGTTGTACCTGAGAAGAATATTGTTAAAAATCACAACATTCCTTATCCCAAGTACTTATGTATAAGTAAGGAAGTTAAGTAACTTAAAAACTCATTGAACAAAAACTATTTCTACTATGTTATCTCTCTTTCACCAGGAACCTAGACAGGTTCAAATTTTATTCTATTCTTCTGTTAATTAATTTTAGCTTAACGTATAGTGCTCCCTATTTTCTCCAATTAAGAAGAATTTTTTAGTCAATTTTCCTAATCTGTGATTACCTGAGCATCACGCACAAAGGCATAACTAAATCATTTTGTCATTTACACCTTGAAATAACGAATGAACATTAGGGATTATGTTTCTAAAATATATTGTGTAGGGATTTTGGATTTTTTTTCCGATTTCCTTTCAACCATGTTACGCCTAGGCGTCAAATTCAGGAACGCAAAGTATATCAGATTAGTATCTTTTCTTCTAATAATAGCCAGTCTCCTTAATTTCTATTCAATACGTTATTCACCTGGACCAGCATCAGAGGTAATTCTGGACTCTTGAAACTTTTTGTATACTGAATTATTGTATTTGTTATAATTAAACTAATCGGTTATACTTAAACTCGAGGCAATTTCGGAATGAACATTGACGTTATTTTATGCAATTACGGAAACAGAAAATTCTATGCCAAGGTATTTGATTTATCGTATCGTTGATTCAGTTTTGGTAACCCAATTTTAGGCAAAAATTTTGCAAGCATTGAACAGAGGATGTAACTTTTTTTAAAGTCCAAAATTTTGTGTATAATAACGGCACACTGTGTGACATACTATATTTGCTCGCCTATTATCTGCTGGTAATACAACGTTTTTTTCACCGACTTTTTTGCTGCAGGTGATACCGGAAGGCGGACAATATCTATTATAAAATTCATGCGCCCAGGAAAGTTTGCTACTTTAGTTGAAAATTGATCTAAACTATACCAAACAGCGGAAAGAGATTAATGAAGTTGATTGAACCCTTATGTGGCCCGACGACACATTTTCCTATTGTGTTGTTCGGGTTAAGCAGTTTGCTATGGTTACCGGTCTTGGATCGGTGCCATTCCTTGAGCTTGACTAACAATCTAGCACTGGTACAAAAGTTGTTTCTGTTGGGTTTTCAGTCCTTAAGCACTTTGACAAGGAATGGAGACAGACTGCCTGTATCTTCGTGATTAGGAGTCTGGAGCCATACCATGATATGCAAAAATGCCAATAAGGTTTCCCAGCAGAGTAAGATAAATGTCAATAGCTCACCCCGTTTCATGTAAAGTAGGTAAAGAATGCGTAGTAGTAGATCCACGCTACCAGATGCATGAAAAGGTTGTGTACATGTGCACGTAAAAAGAGCGGGGCCTGGTTCCAGGCAGCAACCGAAAAAACCGAAAAGCAAGTCTGCGGGATTTCCAGATAAAGTCCCTGCCCTCTTGATTGGGCGAAAGCCAATAAGTCAAATAAACTTTCAAAAATAAAATAAAATTGAACCCATGTTTCTCCTTGTTGGAATTAATGTAAATCTTAATATTTTTCTCCCTAATAATATAAAAAATATTGACTATCCGAATTTACAAAAAAAAAACACAATTTAATTTAATCAAAATTTGAATTTTCAAGTGTAGTTGTTTTCAAAGATGTTCACTATAAAAACAGGTTCTATAACGTATTAAAGAGGCGCATGCTCACTCAATAATTTCAGTGGGCTNAGCGGGGCCTGGTTCCAGGCAGCAACCGAAAAAACCGAAAAGCAAGTCTGCGGGATTTCCAGATAAAGTCCCTGCCCTCTTGATTGGGCGAAAGCCAATAAGTCAAATAAACTTTCAAAAATAAAATAAAATTGAACCCATGTTTCTCCTTGTTGGAATTAATGTAAATCTTGATATTTTTCTCCCTAATAATATAAAAAATATTGACTATCCGAATTTACAAAAAAAAACACAATTTAATTTAATCAAAATTTGAATTTTCAAGTGTAGTTGTTTTCGAAGATGTTCACTATAAAAACAGGTTCTATAACGTATTAAAGAGGCGCATGCTCACTCAATAATTTCAGTGGGCTNAAGATGTTCACTATAAAAACAGGTTCTATAACGTATTAAAGAGGCGCATGCTCACTCAATAATTTCAGTGGGCTTGATTGAAAGAAACGTACAGTAATTTAGAATTTTTATTTCCAATTTTGATTACACTATGGTTTTTCAGGATTGCTCAATTTGCGCTGTGTATATTTTCTAAAATATTCAAATTTATTTTCTTAACTTTAAAAAAAAAGTATACTTTACTTTTGCTGTAGTATTGTTAGGTAAAATTGCCTTACCAATCTAAGTTAAATACGCTTGCGATATTTATGAGTCACAACTTACTCTCGAACCAAATAGCATTGAGCCCTCAAAGTTCTTGCCGCGAGATTTTTTGTTTTTTCTTTCGAGATGTGCGCGTCTTCTCATTTAAACTTTTAGGTGGTGAAGTTAAAGTTTAATTCTTAATTCAGATAAGTCTCATTTTTTATTTAAATTTACCTTGCCACCAAAAATTCAAAAAGACATAGTGTTAAAGGTAAAACCATTTCTAATTAAATTGAAGGAGAGTGTACAAGGAGTTGGGCGGGAGACATCTGATAGCAAGAAATTTCTAGAAAAAATTGGAATTAAAAATGTGATTCAGGCAACTGCTATAGCATGTCAACGTATCAAAGGTGTTACTTGCGCCACATTAAAGACTTCCGAGACACAAGGTAAAAAATTTTTGATGTAATGAAAATCAAAAATGAAAGAAATGTAGGCAAATTCTTTTAAATGATACACAAGTCCAAAACTCAAAAATATGAAAAGAAATATTGGATTCGCGAGATAGATTAATTGAAAGAAACGTTGAATTAACCAAATCTACTCAAAATCCTGTTCTAAAATTAGAAAATTCTATTTATAGCAATATCTGTGTAGAAATTTTTGAAACTCTGGACGACATGTCGTTCAAAGAGTAAATCACAATACAATACAATTGATTGACTGCCGCACACAACTCCAATTTTGAGATGTTTGTTTGGAAAATTGTCATATGCGACTCACGCCGAGGGCTCAATGCTATTTGGTTCGAGAGTACATAATTTTCAAAAATACTTATTCCCATAGCTTTCCTCACTCTTTTTACAACTAATTGGTAATTAATTGTTTTTTGATTTTTTTATATAAAATTTTTAAGGTAAAATTCAAAACTGCACTNAGTAAATCACAATACAATACAATTGATTGACTGCCGCACACAACTCCAATTTTGAGATGTTTGTTTGGAAAATTGTCATATGCGACTCACGCCGAGGGCTCAATGCTATTTGGTTCGAGAGTACATAATTTTCAAAAATACTTATTCCCATAGCTTTCCTCACTCTTTTTACAACTAATTGGTAATTAATTGTTTTTTGATTTTTTTATATAAAATTTTTAAGGTAAAATTCAAAACTGCACTACAAAAGATAGATAACAACCTCCCAAAGATTCAGTATCTTTGACCTTTTTGCGTAATGTTATTGAGATGGGATGTAATGTCCTCACCCTACAAAGCGAAGCGACAACAATCTAAAATCACTCTGGGCACCTCTATTCTAGGAATTTTTTGTTGATTTTTGAATTTGTATCTCTATAGTGTATGCACACTGAAAATTTTGTTCTCAGAGACTTGAAAGAAATTCCTTTTCTTTCAAAACTTCCTCTTTTATATTCATTGGACAAGTTAAATTTTTTGTCGCCAAATCTTTCATACTTTTTTCGTCAACTGAAACCTACGATTTCTATTGGAAGGCGGTCACTTCTGAAAAATTTGAACAAGTCTGTTGATTCTATCCGAACCTGCGGTAGTAAATTGGTCGGAGAGTTTATTTAGTAATAAAGTCGGTAAATAATTTTTTATCTTTATTTTTTAACCACACATCCTCTCCAGATGGCGACAGTTACTATGAATTCAGAGGTATTTAATCGCTGTTCTGCAGTAGTTGTTGCTGAGCTCAAACAACGAGTCAAGAATATTCAGAGACTCTGTGAGGACTACCATTTAGGCAATTTTAGCTACTCAAATGGTACCAATGATCTCAAGGTCAAGGATCCTCCCACTCCACAATATGCCTATTTCTTCATAAATTTGTACGATACTGTTAACTTGTAGAATAATTCATTATTCAAAATATGTATAAGGAAGAAATTTTTTTCAAATTTTAAGGAATTCGCATTTGGGTTGGTGTCCAATTTATAAAGCAGGTTCTACTTCATGGCTTCACAATATGATGCTTCTTGCTGGGATTTCTGAACAAGAATTGGCTCATCCACCAAAACAATTGAGTATTTGGGCAAGAGAAATATATGGTGAACCAGAGCCTGGAATGGTACTTGTAACCTTAAAATTGTAAAAAAATTTGCAGATAATCCTTATTTAGGATAAAAAAATCTATAGAGTTTTAAACTAGATTTCAAAATAAACAATTTGTACAAAAAATAATAAAAATTTTGTTAATTTCTATAAAGGGTTTCGATACTTCGCTGATGCTTCTCATCGTTCGTCATCCGTTCAGTCGAATCCTCTCCGCATATAGAGATAAACTATCAAATTCAACAATTGGTTACTTTACAATTACGATGAATCTCAAACGTAACTTTTGACTATGAGTTTTTTTTATATATGACATACAGGATTGGAATACGGCACTCAACACTTTTACGCAAAATATGGTCAACAAATCGTCAAAAAATTTCGAAGGGATCATACAATTCGTCAAAAAGAACCAACATTTGAGGAATTTGTACAATACTTGATTAAGACTGACTTAGTTCAGTATTCCGATGACCATTGGCTCCCTGTCTACTATGCTTGTACACCTTGTCGTGTACAATACAATTTTATAGCAAAGTTGGAAACGTTGAATAGAGATCAGAATTGTATAATCAATGAAGCGAAACTCAATCTCGTACTAACACCAAAATGGAAACATAAAACCATCACTACTGGTGAAGTAAAGCATTCAAGGAACAATTTGCAACAATACTTTTCACAATTAACAAAATCTCAAATTACCAAATTGTATCAAAAATATCAATTAGATTTCTTGATGTTCGGATATTCGTATACACCATTTTTAACCTATGGAAAGGATTCATAAACTATAAAAAATATACACTCAATCAAATAATTTTAATTTTCTGACACTCTTTTATTATTTATCTTTTTTTGCACACTCTTTCTCTACTTTTACCGTATCTACTAACTTATGATGACGCCTGAAATAGATCGGAACAAGAGGCGTGAAACCAAAATACGATTCACGAATATCCGATCAAAAAATATTTTTGTGACGATAGGCAATTAATTATGTAGTTTGATTAGTATGAGAGATGAACCGATTCAACTGAACCATTTTTACACGAGAAATTTTCCATCCTAACTCGAGAGAATTTACTTAAAATTAAATTGCACGAGAGAAAATATACGATTCTCATGTGAAGCCAAAATGTCGACATGCCATACTTTATCCATTTTCTTGCTGAACATGTAATGACAATTTCTGCTTTAAAAGAGATTTTAAGCAAAACCACTTTACCGTCTCTCAAAATACATAAATGGTAGGATACTGCTCCCCTCATGAGTCACATTCTATGCGAAGAAGGAAATTAAACGCCATTTTATGTTGAGAGGGACTATACTTTCGCATAGTTTGTAGTTTTATTAAAATAAGATAATAGACATTAATACAGTTTTATCGAATGAATTATGAGTTTGTTTATTAGCCACAAAGAATTCAAGTCTAGGGGTCGTCTACTTAGGACCAATAAAGCCGGAAGTAAAATAATATAACCGAGTTTAATATAGCAGGATACTTTAACATGTGGTTTCCTATTTTCCTACTCGGGACTGAGTGTTTTAGTTAGCGCATAAACATGGGTACATGGAGAAAGTTTAAACTCAAAAAAGCGTATAGAAAAATTTTTACGAATGCGACCTCGCATCTCATTCTCATTACCACCATGTACCCATGTTTATGTGCCTCAGTTATTATATATTACTCGGTAGTTTGTTACACCCGGTATTTTACAACCGGAATCCACTGTAATTTTAGTCGAGCTAAAATGAAATAGGCTACGGTACTGCATACTAGGTAGGCCACCTCCCACAACATTTCACTTTTGGTTCTTATGTGGTTTTGGTGAGGAAACTTTTTCCAATGTCTGTTTATTTCTGACGGGTACTGGTACTATATAATACATACCCACAAATATTTATAGATTTATGACCTACCGTCAATACAATCTCTTTCATACCTCAACGTTTTAAAAACTATTTTAACTCAGTTACTGATAGTGTTAGATAATAATTCGGTTCAGTTCTCTATCCAATAATATTTGAACATTTTTCATTCCTGGGTTCATGTGAGGAAATCAATATTAAAATGGGTTTTGACAGTGCAAATTGTTGTGATTTGGATTCAACATATAAGTCAAGTCGAACTATAAACTTGTGTTTCACTTGTGGCAGAATTGAAACTTCTGCCTATTTTTCTAACACAGTTCTACTAGCCAATGGTGTCCAAAACTCAAGCGAGGAGAAACAAAAAGTAATGACTGTGATCTGTCAATTACTCCGTGTGAAGTGTGACTTTATTGAAAATATATTCATACAAAATGAACATTTACCATTTTGTGAATTATGCTT
This sequence comes from Holacanthella duospinosa, assembly GCA_002738285.1. Classification (NCBI taxonomy): domain Eukaryota; kingdom Metazoa; phylum Arthropoda; class Collembola; order Poduromorpha; family Neanuridae; genus Holacanthella; species Holacanthella duospinosa. The sequence continues at coordinate 304,422 of NIPM01000062.1, forward strand.
GAAACCTGTTGTCCAATTGATTGGACTCAGAGAACAACTTTTCCAAATTGAAACGGATATACGGGGGAAAATCAAGGATATTGAGGCGTCCATTGCCAGTAGCTTCAAACCTCAAGAAGACCATAACTTTGAATGGAAGGAGGATAAGTTACGAAGTGATTATCGACAAATCTTCCAAAATCAAGTTATGGAAGGTATGGAAACTACTAACTGTTCCAATTTTTTTTTGATAAATTATTCTAAAAAGGTATGTAATCTTTTCATGCAGAATACTGGAATAAGAAATTACTGCAAGAGAAAATAGAAGAAACAAATCAAATTCAAAACAATAGTGTTGAGATTGATTTATCACTGATTCAGTTGCAATTGGAGAAGAATGTATTTGTGAATACCAAGTATCGGGCTAATACTCCCAATGAAGAAACGGAAATTGTTGATCTATTGGAAACTGATGAATTTGATATAAAGCAAAAAAATTTAGATTTTTCTCAAGTATCTTTCGCTATGAGGAAGTGTGAAACTGAGTTAGATGATAGAAATAATCAAGAATTAGAGTTCAACTTTAGACTTGTGTGTCCTACCGATGAAGATGGAAGTGATGACATTTCCAATTCAAAGGACAATTGTGATCATGATATCTCAATGCCTACGTTAAGGTAGGTAAAAATTATTTTAATGAGAAGATGGATGAAATTATAAACAAAAAAAATTTTTTTTTGGAATTATACTATTTATTATGCTATTTTATGCCGTTGGATATAACGCAGTCATAGGATGAATTGAGTCTTTATTTTGGCATTCTGTTACACTACTTTGGAAGTTTCGAATGGGAATTTAACTGTTAGAAAATACATTCATTCATTTTATCAAACTTTGACTGAACAAGTTCAAATTTTGTTGCAGATGCCCAACTGCACTATCTAAATAAATCATTGTCAACAGGGGTAATTAATTGTTGTAAGGCTAACTCGTTTAATTGCGTTAAAAAATAATCAATCAAAATTAACCTCTAAATTTATAACTTTAATAATAATTCTCCACTGCGAACTTACAATGCTTAGTGCGTATCTTAACGTCAACTGCGGATATGCTGTGCTTACTACACATCTAAACGTTAGCTGCCCATATACAATATGCGTATATATAATAAGCAATTACAAATTTGACTGCGTAGATAATTGTGTAAAGTTCATATTCAAATCTTGCTGTGCACGAAGATGTTCATTATCTGCGTAAATNGACTGCGTAGATAATTGTGTAAAGTTCATATTCAAATCTTGCTGTGCACGAAGATGTTCATTATCTGCGTAAATACGCACAAACAATGTAAATAAACGTCAAATGACTTGATCATGTTTACTACGCATGTAAGTGAAACCCGTGAAATCATAACACAGACGTACAACGCGCATGTACAATGTGTATTGCGCAAATAAACATCAGGAAAGAGTACGTACAATACTTACTGCTCATGTAATTGTCTTTTACGCAAATATATTGCGCATGTACAAAGAAAATGTCCGCTTATAATGTCCACTATTTATGTAATCTTCCTTTTGGAACGTTCAATGCTTACTTCGCATGCAAACGTCCACCGCACAGGCAGATTGCGCACAGTTATTGTACAATGCGCACTGCGTACGTACAAGAGCTTGATGCATGGGATGTCGGGTAATGAAAACTTCATTCCGATTCATCCATTACTTCTCGGAACATTCGATTTATCATTTTAACAGGTATATTCCCACAGAAACGTTGTTGAAATTGTTGCTAAATACGCGAATAATTTACGCATTCTCTACACAACGGAGGTGAAAAGTAAAGTACAAAACGGGCGTTTTCCATTGTAATTTGTCAAGCTTTCTTGGGCGCTGCGTATTATCCAAATTATAATATTTCCTTTACTGTTGTAAATAGTTATTGTCAATTCTATTTTTATTTAGAAAAAGACCGAAACTCGAAAGTCCATATGATAGGAATGAAGCAGGTCTTAGTATCCCTAAATCAGTAGTTGGACAGAATGCCGACCGGAATGAAGACCAGGATGCGCTATCTGATGAAGACGTATCATTAATTATTAGAGGAGGTAAAATTTTATTTGTACTCTGTTGTCAAATATGGTTTTGTCTTAAAAGTATGTAGTTAAATTTTTATATTCGTAACGAGGGTAACAAATCTGTAAAGTATATACCGTTTTCTATTTTTCTTCACCGTTTCGTCCTACTCAACTTTCGGTTTGCTTCTTATACAGAGCACACTCTCTGCGCTATATGATTTCTCTAAACCTAATTCAATTTGTCAGTATTTTTAATTAAATTTCTTTTATAACACCAAAAAATTGACCTATTTTTTTATATACTCCGGAATGTCTCCTTGATGATGAAAAACGTGAATAAAATCCGCACTTAGACAGTGGGATCTAAAAAAATAATAGCAATATCCCTGTTTTCAACTACACAAACTAATGATTTTCTTCTTAACAAATAAACAAGGACGCCGTTTCTATGCATTTGCATAATCGCAGCGACGCAACACTAATTGGTGATACTTAGGATCTTCACGATTTATGAAAAATGGAGCCTATTAACGCAATGTTAATTCGCATAATAACGCATAATCTCAACGTAAACGCATAATTTATTTTGCGTCGCACTTTTACAGATTTTAGTACATTTTGTTTGTATCGTAAGAGCACATTGTTTTCAAATACCAATAATTTGATGTTTTATTTATTTATCGGACACATTTAACCAATTTTATTTTAAAATTGTTGCTAAATCTAGCAATATCTGAGTGCGTTTTTTTGTCGGGGATACTAAATTTTTAAAATTCATGGCTCTAATTCAACTTGTTTTCGGTGAAGGAACGTCCGTGGTCCTCATATATACGCACACAAAGTCTTTTCAAGGTATTGATGTGCATAAGAAGGTCAATATAAGCTTTTAAAACACCGCGCATAATATAGCATAATTTTTTTTGTAAATGCCGCATAATATTTTTAAATTTTACACATAAAATGGGTGTCCTTGCAAATAAATCTTAGTTTCTCTCTCTCATTACCTATTTTGTCTATTTGCACCTACATTCTATCTAAGTTTGCAATTCGCGAACTTGTAGCAGCANCGCATAATTTTTTTGTAAATGCCGCATAATATTTTTAAATTTTACACATAAAATGGGTGTCCTTGCAAATAAATCTTAGTTTCTCTCTCATTACCTATTTTGTCTATTTGCACCTACATTCTATCTAAGTTTGCAATTCGCGAACTTGTAGCAGCAAACAGCTTTATTCCTGCTTACGACTCGTTCATTAAGCTTCAGGAAACTTTTGCACTAAAATCATGTGAATTCTTTGTAAACCCGTTCCATAAATAGAGAATTTGTTGTTGCTAATAAATTAACTGAAGTTTTTCAGATTTTTCAAGGAAGTGTTAAACTATTACAAATATGCGTTTTTTTCGTATCAGAGGTGATACTGTTGAAAAACAAAAACTTCGAAAACTATATGCTCGAAAGCAATAGAATAGAATAAAATAAGATTTCATATAATATTTATTGAACCTGTATGATTGAACGGTAGAATGAATTAAATATCGAAATGATAAAGTTCAGATTTCGATATGAATTTATCTTTACAATTTTATTGTGTTCGATCATAATGTTGCCCGAGGTTCTTGTTTTTCGAGCATATCACTGGGAATCATTACATTATTCCTAATCATTGTAGAATTAATAATACAAGTTGACATATCTAACGATAATGGAATATAAAAAAAATTTGTGTCTTTATAACTAACCAAAACTTCATAACAAACTAAATGATTGGCGTTCGGTAAGTAAGTAAGTAAGTTCGGTTCGGTTTAGGACAAGTGCTCACCGCTCTGGATGCGTCCTCCAATTATGAAAAGTTTTGCGCATAAATTCCAATTTTAGGACGCATTCGGATTTCTTCCATTCTATTGTTACAAGATTTTGAAGTTTCCACGAATAATTGAAAGGTCAATGCCCCCTGTATTTGCCATATTGTATTTTCACGATCAATAAGATAAAGTACAAGTAAAAAGTTTATTAATCCCTTTCGCAGATATATATGAACCTGATGAATTCATCGAACTTCCGCCTTCAACGGAAGAAGTTGAACAACCTATTCTGAACGCATGTTCAAGTGCATCTGATGATGATAGCTGCGAAGAAGATACTGTCGATGGAACTTCCATTGGATCTCACCATAAATACGATCAAATTGGGGAACCTGCAAAGAAATTGGTGAAAATTGCGGATCCAAACGCTACGCAATATAAGGCAAGAGACGATACAATTTGGAGTACAAAAGAACCACGAAAAACTAAGAAAAACTCATATAAAATTCCTAAAATGGATGGAAAACTTGTGGGACAAGCTGCTAATCCAGATCTAACTCCAGCCGAAATCTTTAAACTCATGATTTCGACGGAGATGGTAGATCTCATTGTCAAATACACAAATAGTTTTATAAAAGTACAGAAACAAAACACGGCATCTGTCAACAGTGATGAAAAACATAATGAACTTTTTAAGGAAACCTGCGCCAAAGAAATTTATGCTTTCATCGGAATACTATTAAATCTTGGAATCGAGAGAAAATCGTAAGTGCAAATTCGACAACATGGTATTCAAAAAATATCTCGAAGCCTCAAATCATGTATAGTATTTTATGCATATTCCATTGGGATTGAATCAGAGCAGATAAGCAAAGAGTTAGTGACGATATGAATAGCTATCTGTAGCTTATAGGTCAGTGCTACAGTGGTTGAATACCAGATTCCGCAAGTTGAAAGAATTGAATAATTTCATTTGCAATTACATAATATTTAACACTGAAACAGAATTTTTGACTCTGCTATGTCTTCAGTTACTAAAACTAATTTTTGATGAATAGTCGAGTATCAGTATTCCCATTAGGTCAGCAAAGCATCAGGATATTTAATCTGTAATTCATTCCTGTTTATAGAATGACCAGTTTACATGAAGCTTGGGACAGTAGCGGGAAGTACTCAATTCCGTCCATTGCGGCATCAATGAGTAAGTGCCGATTTAGGATTCTTCAAGGTGTTATTCGATTTGATGATCAAGAAGCTCGAGAAAAGGCCCAAGCTGAAGGAAGAAGCATTTCAAATCTCTCATATATATCCGAGGTTTTTGACCAATTCCTGTTAAACATTCAAGCTCCTCTTAGTCCCTCTGACAGTCTCGTCGTAGATGAGTTGATTATAAAGAAGGGAAATTCAAATTTCCATGTCAATGAAGACCCAGCATCTGCCAAGTAAGTTGACAACTGCCACAAATGATACATCGTATTGCAATATTAAAATTACCCCTGAGTTTCCTTTACTTAAGCTCCTCTCACTACTCTACTCTTGTTAAATACAACAGGGGCAATCGACGAGGCAATTAACATAAACCCTCACAATTTCTGCTTCTTGGGTTTTCAGTTTTTAGGCACGCGTTTTTGCCCCTGTCGAACTGACCTTAAGGCATATTTCGCACTGCTGAGCTTAATCCCTACTTGTTGGCGTAATTACTGCGCGACAACCATACGCTTCACGCGTATGGTCTTTTCTAGTCTGGAACTTTGCTTGCACTAAATGACCCACGCACAGATGAATACTATAATCACACAAATACTTTTAATTCTCGTTTTACCACTTTTATAATTTTGTTATTATATTGATTTGTTAATGTTTAGGCGAGGATTAAAAATTTGGGCATGCCGAGATGCGTCTACAGGCTACATATTAAGACTGATAATTTACCTTGGGAAGCAACGAGTCAAAATTCAGGAAGGACAAGGACGGAAACTTGTCTCAGCTTTAGTTAAGAAATATTTTGGGAGTACACGAGGTGTTACGACTACCGAAATCTTCACATCGAAAGCACTGGCCCTTGACCTCATACAACAGAATATGTCACTCCTAGGAACCCTCAAGAAATATGGGGTTGACGTAATTCCAGAATTTACTCACGCCTTTGGTCGACAAGTTCAATCATCAATATTTGCCTTTCAAGATGATTTAACTATGGTAATTCAAATGTATGCTTTAACGCTGTCTCTCCCGTAATTTATACCACAAACTAGTTCGGTTGCACAATTTTAATAATGTTTCGAACATATATAGATTAATTCAACCACTTTAAGTATTTCAAAATGGCTTGAAGTTACATTTGTTTAGAGAATCTGACTTCAATTTCTAGTGACAGTAGAAAATTTGACTTCGTTATTGAAAATATTATGCTGGAAAAAATAACTCTGCTATTAGTTTATATAGATGGAGTAACATCGATTCCATCGATTCTATAGGTACATTGGTAGTGATGTAACCAATGCATTAAATGAATTTCACAAATAACTAATAATGTACATATGGCAAAAATAATCCAAAATTTTATCCCGGCTTCAATTTTTAACAGTTTTATGCGTCAATGTGTACCAGCTACCCACCAGAACATTCATGTTTGATTTTTAACAGGTTTCGTATGTTCCCAAAAAAAATAAGAGTGTAATACTTTTATCCACACGCCATCATACAAGGGAAACAAATACAAAAAATAGTAACAAACCTACTATAGTTATGGATTACAACAGAACAAAANGCCATCATACAAGGGAAACAAATACAAAAAATAGTAACAAACCTACTATAGTTATGGATTACAACAGAACAAAGGGAGCAGTGGACATCGCCGACAAAATGATGGCTAACTTGTCATGTCAACGCAAAACCCTTCGGTGAGAAAATAGATAATGTCTAATTATTTTTCAATTATTAATGNCTAACTTGTCATGTCAACGCAAAACCCTTCGGTGAGAAAATAGATAATGTCTAATTATTTTTCAATTATTAATGTACAAGTTTGAATTATTCACAGATGGCCTATGAAGATGTTCTTTGCTATTTGTGACATTGGAGCACTCAATGCCTACCTTATCTGGCAAATTCATCAAAAAAAACTAAACAGTAATTCTACCCATATCACCTTTCTCAGGATGCTCTCTGAAGCTCTCATGATACCGGTCATAAAAACCAGAGCATCAAATCCAACAAGTCACATGCTTTCACCTCATATCAAAGCATCAATGGAGTTAATGGGATATTCTCCTCTGCAACCACCCAAAGTACCTCCACCAAGTCAGGTGGGGCGTGGGAGGTGTGAAATTTGTACAGGAAGTGCAAGGTACAGAAAGGCGAGTTTCAATCGATGTGTTCAATGTGTAAAGTTCATTTGCAGAAGTCACTGTGTTCTTATTTATCTTTGTCTCGATTGTAAACCTGATCTACCGCATTTAATTTCCAAATCTTCAAATGAAACAAATAATCCGATGGTTTTGCCGAATCTGAAAAAATCTCAACCAACCACAACTTCTTCAATTAAAGCTAAGAAGTTGTGCCAAGAAGAGTTTTCTCATACCGTGTTAGACGCTGAGCAGCTGAAGGTTAACCAACCAAAGAAATGGGTAATCATCAAGGAGTTGAAACCAGGTAGAAAGGTTCCAACGGTAACACAAAGTTATGTTGAGGTAGAAGAGATGGATCTCACTAATACGTTTGATGAATATATTTTNAAGGAGTTGAAACCAGGTAGAAAGGTTCCAACGGTAACACAAAGTTATGTTGAGGTAGAAGAGATGGATCTCACTAATACGTTTGATGAATATATTTTGAGATAAATTTTTATGAAATACTGTAATCAACTGTAAAATTTATCAAATAAAATGTTTGTACAAATTATGTATATTATTGATATACAGACCACGCTTTAAAAGACAAATTTGGTTTTAAGAATATTTTTTTGAATCACTTGGTTTGAAGAATGTGTTTGCGATTTGGTCATATCATTCTAGAAGAACCAACGATTATAAGAACAAAATAGGTATAAGACATGAGTCCCAATGCCAGGTTTGATTCTGACTTCTGTCAGACTACTAGATCGGGTTTATAAATATATGTGAATGATTTGTAAATATACTTAACGTATTTATTCGAATATAAGCCACTTTCGAATAGAAGCCATACTTCAATTAGTAGCCGCATAACTTTTTCTGAGCTTAAAATAAAAGCCTTCCTCAAATAGAGGTCGCGGTTATTGATGATGGAAATTGAAATTTGTTCCAAATTTAATAATAAATACAAATTCCGTTCGCAAAATGAATTTTATTGAAGCGTACATACAAAAAAGGCCAGAGGAAATGATACATCTTAAATTTTAACAAATAAACGATGTTAAAAAAATCTATATTAATTTGCATAATAAGAAATTTAAGTAATTTTAAATAGTTCGGATATAATTGTTCAATTAAATGCAAAAAATGCGTTCCATTTTATCCCAGGCCATGCGCAAGACTATATTTGAGTGTACGTTTCTAGTTTTCCGCGCTATCGTTTTCTTTGATCGTCATCGTAGAATGAAATCATGCAAAACTGGAAGATAAAATGTTGGGAATCGATGAATGGTAAGGTATCTTTCAAGCTTGAACTTTACGTCTGCTGACAAACCCGAAGATGATATAATTTATTGTTTGAAACTAAAGACACTTTTCAAGTCCCAACTCAATCCGATCACTTCCAATTTCAACCCAACTCACGATTTATTATCTACGGTTTCGGTATGGGCCTTCAATTCTACTCGAAACTCCAAGACGCCGGTTCAAAGACAGAATTATTTAGAAACTCGACTTGAAAATAGTTTAACGATTGGGTCTTCGAGGAAGTCGAGGAAAAAGCAAATGTCTAACAAACCTATCATAGAGGAATCTGACTGAACAATTTAATTCTCAAGTTAAATATGATTGGTCTATTAAGGAAGTGTCTTTACTGTTGGATATGGAATAGAAGCCACCCTCGAATATTAGCCAAGCTCGATTAGTTGCCGTATCGCAAATATTCAAGTTGAATAAAAGTCGCTGCCTATGTTCGAATAAAAACGGTACTCACCCTCGTTTGTGAATAACAGTAGAGTTTTATAAAGCATAGTGTCTATGTCATACCATAATTTATAAACCCTGATTTAACATGATTTATATATATATGTTTACCGTGACCTCTTTGCGCTTGTTCCCTTTTGACATCCGACTGGAAAACATTCATAAGAATGATAGTCGACACCAAAGAATTCACTTCGCCACAAACAGATTTGAAAACCATTCATGCATAGACGAGATATTCAATTTAACAGGAATTTCCATAAGAAACAATGCAAAGTAGACCTTCTACACAAGGACAGGACGATTTGAATTCATATTTCACCAATTTTTATCGAAAACTGACAATGTTCCTTAGACTTAATTTCGATAACTTTATTTTGAACGTTGCGATGCGACGCGCTACTATTTTTCAACTTTCGGCATCAGCGTGAATGATGAGCGAATCGCGAATGCATTTCCATAGGTTTTTGCGATGCGATGAGCATTTACATTAATAATTTCGAATTCTGGTTCAACAAGCAGATGAGCTTATTATCCGAAAATGTATAAACTCATGAAAAGAGGAAAAACCAGAAAACAGTTTGGAAGAAAACAGGACAAGCAGGCGGAAGGATACAAAGTAGTTAAAAGTGTGTAGAAATTTTCTCTCAAAGGTTGCACTCTGCCCTTCTCCAACGCGAGCGTTGCATTGCAAATATCTGTTTCATCCAGATATGAGCATTGACGCGAATGCGGCAAGAAACTATCCAAACTTTTCCTCTCGCTCATCATCACAAACCTGTGGAAATGCAAAAGCGATGGATTTTTGCGTCAAAACCAGCAAAATCACGTTGCGTCACATCGCAAAAAAGCAATCGAAACTAAGCATAATGGTTATCCGTTCTCTAAAAACTTGATTGGAATAGAATTAGAATATGAATGATTCAGCTTCACGTTAATTCGTTCAATATAAATTACAATGAGGCAACTCCGTTTCGTCCATTTTTAGAACGCTAGGGAAAGTTGAGACACATCTTATTTTATTATTATTTTTTATACTACAAATAATTTTGTATTCTGTACTACAAACTAAAATAAAAATTTGTTTTAACCATTTGTAGTTTGTACAGTGGTTATTGTGCCCCTCATGAATCTTACGTTATGTAAAATAAATATAATAATTGATGAATAAGAAGGAAATCCAGCTTCAGTTTGGATTGGTTGAGGAGGATTGCTTCGCATAGTTCGTAGTGTTTACCATGCAACAATGGACATAAATACACCTTTTACCGAATGCAACTACGCGTTTAACACACCCGGAGTATTTAAGTCTGGGTGATTAATGATAAGTTCGTGTGATTAATATAGCCGGAAGTTTAATGTAACCTTGTTTAATATAGCCGGATAATTTAACATGTAAACTCTTATCTTACCAGCTGGGACTGAGTTGTTCATTATATGAGGAAGTCTGTTACAACCGGTGTTATTATTATCCTTGTTTTTACAACCGGTGTTTTATTACCGAAATTTTTACAACCGGAATCCACTGTTAATTTACTCATGTTATAATAAAATAGGTTACGATACTGCACACTAGTCCACCTCCCTCAATATTTTAGTTTTGGTTCTATAATAAATACCCACAAATATTTATAGATGTTGTATACGTACCATAATTACAATCTCTTTTATACCTCAACATTTTAAAAACTATTTCAACTCAATTGCTGATAGGGTAGTGTCAATTTTACGTCCAATAGCATTTTAACATTTTTCATTTCTGGTCTCATGTGAGAAAATTAGAATATTAAAATGGATTCTGACAGTACAACTTGTGGTAATTTGGCTTTAACGTATAAGCCCAGTAGAAATACAGACTTTTGTTTCACTTGTGAAGCAATTGAAGCTTCTGCCTATTTTTCAAACACAGTTCTATTAGCCAATGGTATCCAAAATTCAAATAAGGAGAAACAGATGGTAATGGCAGTGGTCTGTCAGTTACTCCGTGTGAAGTGCGATTTCATTGAAAATATATTCATACAAAGTACACATTTACCATTTTGTGAATTATGCTTGAAACGCGTTATCCAAATGATTGGACTCAGAAAACAACTTTTCCAAATTGAAACGGATATACGAAGGAAAATCGAGGATATTGAAGCGTCCATTGCCAACTGCTTCATATCTCCAGAAGACCACTTTGAATGTAACCAACATAAAGACAAGTTACGAAATTATTATCGACATAGCTTCCAAAATCAAATTATGAAAGGTTTGAGTAGTACTAACTATTCCTAGTTTTTTGAAAGATATTCTAAGAATCGATGTAATTATTTGATATAGAATACTATAATAAAGAATTACAACAGAAGAAATTAGAAGAAACGAAAGAAATTCAAAACGATAGTGTTGACATTGATTTCTCAATGATTCAGTTGCAGTTGGAGAAGAATGTGTTTATGAATACCAAGTATCGGGATAAAACTGACGTGTTTGATGGTGGAAATAATCAAGAATTGGAGTATAACTTTAGCCTAGTGTCTACGGATGAAAACATAGGTCATGCAATTTCTAATTCAATAGACAATCCTGACCATTATATCTCTATGCCTACGTCAAGGTACGTAAAAATGGTACAGTTAATGAGCAAGGTCGATAAAATAATTCAAAATAATTCATTTTTTAAATATACTAATTATGCTATTTTATATAATTCTACAGTGTGGAAATCTTAGTAGGAGACAATGATACCTAATTTCACCCACCCCACCCGAACTAAACAGCATATACGGGAACTATGGTGTCTAGGACGGGTGGGATGGGTGAACTTGGGTATCATTGTCACCTACCAAGAATTCCTCAATGTATAATATTTTATACAATTTTATGCTGTCGTATATAATGCAGTCATACGATGAATTGCGTCTTTATTTTGGCGTTGTCGCACCACCTTGGGAATGGCAAATGGGAATTTAACACCATTTCATCAAAATTTGACGGAACAAATTCAAATTTTTCCCCCAATCTATATATACCATTGTAACCGGAGGTTATTATGTGCTACAATGCTAAATCGTCAAGTTGAGTTAAAAGAAATCAATGAAAACTAACTTCCTAATTTATAAAAAATATAATGCGTGTATATAAAGTCCCCACAGTGCATGACCTATATAAGTGGTACATGTGAATCTAACTGTTCACTGCGTACGTACAATATTTACTGAGCATGTAAAGGTATTTCATGCATGCACAATTATGTACGTGCAATGCGCACTGCCCACACGATCGTTCAAACTCTTAAAGGCTTAAAAGTGCATACCGAAAGTTTATTTTAATTGTTTGAAATTTTTTTTGATAGTTGGACAGTCTTTTCTTGCTATTTATATAGAAACTTTGAACCATCAATTGCTAATATTACTAGTGTGGACTCACTGTAGGACCAAAACAGAAAAACAGCCTCCCCACACATTTCTTCTCAAATGTAAATTATAACAGAGGGTGCATTGTAAATGGGGAGCACTGTGGATGAGGAGGATTTTTCATTTTTCGGCTTACAGTAAACTCAATAACTATAATTCCAGTACCTTTCGAATGTTTAAGAGCCGGACGAGAATAGCCAGATTGACACTTTCAATAGTCGCTAGATGAAGCGATCATCTAAATAATACATACTACTAACGCCGGTATTATGCTTAATTTTCCTTTTCTACGCATGTCGTTCTAATGTTGTCAAGGTGTCCTACGCAATTTTGTTGACCTATTATACTTAATTCGGATGTTGATGTTATTAAAATTTTCATTCGCGAATTAATTTTCATTTGTGCATTGTTTGAATTATCATTCGAATTAAGTAGAATTGAGAAACTTGAAATATTTGAACAACCGTGGTTTCCCTTTTCTATCATTCGTAAAGTAGACTCAAGCTCAACTTTTTGAAGAAGTACAACAGAATTAAATAATTATAATGATTAAAAACAATCAAAACCAGTCTATTTGAGAATGATATGAATCAATTGCATTCGAAAAAAAAATTGAAAGAGAAGGAACGAGGGCATTCAATTAGAACAAAACTATTCAGCAACGGTTGCCTTTCATTTTCTTATTCTTAAAAAGGTTCATTTTAACAAATTGTATCAACAGGTAAACTCTTTACCTTATTTTTAACAAACATACTCAATGTTTTTGGTTGTTCAAATCAGAGCAAGCAATAATTATAATATATATTTTAAATTTCAATTAGCTACATTATAAAGACGGCAAAGAAATAACAAACGAAATCACTTTTGAAATGATTTAGCGAGTAATGGATTGTGAGACGTTGTAATAATAAAATTAACAGTAATACTAATTATTAAATTGGATTTTATTGGTTTGAGACAAACACCAATCAATTTAATTTAATTAATTACAATTTTCAGTAAAAAATGTCTAAGAGAGACATAATATTCTTGAGTGGTTCTATGAATTTGGGCAATGTAATTTTTAAAATTACTTTTCAGGAATTTTAATTAATAATTTCCTTCAGCTCTTTGATAAGATTTGAGAGTCCAAAGGTAAATCCTGCGTCTGCCCCTGCATGCTCTTTTGCAGAATGATCCAAATCGAGCTCACTGTGCGTCTCTTGCGCAAAATCAAAAAGCCGAACATCCACCGACTGCCGAGAGTGAGGACGAAGTACTCGACTTAGAACCGCGACTGCTCAGACTTCCTCGAAGCCTTTGATTGGATTCGGTTGAGTTGACAATGTGTGAGGAGAGACCTTATGTACTATTGCTTGTGGATTTGAGAAGTCCTCGATTCTCACTAGATGAGTATTTAGGATCATCCTTACTCTTTGTTCTATGGAAATTATTTGTGGACTTCGACTGTTTCGGAAATTGCCTAGTTACCAAATTCAAATTTGTTGGAATTAGAGGCATGGGATCCACATCCATAGGTGAAGTTGGATCCGAAGAAAGTGTCTTCAGGTTCCGGCTCGTTGTCCCCACTCAACTCAAGATGAGGAGGAGAGAACTAGTGTAGAATTATTTTTTGAAAAAATTAACAAAACTAAAATAATTTGCCAATGATGCTTTGAGTGCAACATGACAAAAGGAATAGTATTTACAAATTAAGTTTAATAGCATTCAACAAACAATTTAATTTATACATAGAATCTATGTAGACACCCTGGCAACGCTCGAATGAAGTATAATAGCTTAATTCGTTGAAAATACGAATGATAATGCGCATTATTAGCGAATGAGAATGAAGCATAATACCGGCGTAACACTCAGCTAGTAATAAGCTGACGTAAGAATTACTTGGGCATCAAAAATATATTATGCGAACTATATTGTTATGAATGGTAATTAATAAGTCATTAGTAATGTTAAGTTATTATGAATTTTAATTTTTATGCAGAAAGAGACCGAAACTCGGAAGTCCAGATGACAGGAATGAACCTGGACTTAATACCCATATATCAATAGTTGCACATAATGCCGGCAGGAATGAACGAGAGGATGTGCTATCTGATGAAGAAGCAACAGTAAGCATCAGAACAGCAGGTAAAATATTTTATACTCTATCACCAAATATCAAAATAGAATTAAAATGTTTGTAAAATAATCTCACTTTGAAAAGATAGGTGGAAAAAGTCTGTCTCAAAAGTATGTGGTTAAATTTTCATATTCGTAAGGGATATTTACCGTTTTCTTCTTTTTCTATGGTTCTTCCTGTTTTGCCCGATTCAACCTCTTGTTTGCTTCTATTGCAAAACACACTGTTCTGCATGATTCTCCTATCCTAAACAAGAGAATCATACAGAGGTGACCAATTACAATTGACAGGGGATACCCAACACTCTTAACCTCCACCCTGTCCAACTTGCATACATGGGCAAACAAATCTTTACTTCAGAACTAATAATTTAATGAAAAAATTCGATTGCTCTTCATAATGAAAAAGAAGTTTAATGAATGAATGCTTTGTTATAAATGAACTCAGCCCACCCTGGATGTGTGGTAGGATAGTGAGTGTGATTATTCGGCTTTGCTGAACAGGAATTAAATTCTTTTCAATTTGGATAAATATGCCTTACGTTTTCTGAACTATTTCTTCTGTTGATAATTTAAACATCAAGCTACTGATGCTGCAGAACGTAAGGACATTTTATGATCGTCTTGTCAGTGCATTGAAGTGAATGGAGGTCACTTAGAACAAATGATACACTAATAAAGAACAGGATACTTTACAAAAGTTAACTAAACCTAAACTCCAAAATAAAAATTAATAAATAGTTTGCCCATGTATGCTAGTTTCACAGGGTGGGGGCAGGAGTGTGGGGTATCCCCTGTCAGTTGTTATTGGTCACCTCTGTTTATATCTAACTTCAATCCTGGCTAATATTAATTTTAGACATCTCTGTTTGGCTAAACGAGCTCACTCAAACGTGTCTTTCACCTTCTTTCTATTATGTCAAATATTTCTAGTTCAGTGTTCGGAAAAACGAATGGCAAAAAAAAGTCGTGGCAAAATTGATGAAATTGGCAAAATGGGCAAAATTGGCAGTGGCAAAATAAACTTGACACATTTTTTAAACGCGCAACTCCTTAGCAATTTCAAAAGTTACTTGGATCGAGTAAGCAGGTTGTTGAAAAATCAAAATCAAAAACCAGGTGTTCTTTATCTTCAGTAATTCGAATTCCATCTTCTATCATAATCTTTTTTTTTACTTCTCTGGGTCTGGATCTGTCTTAAATTAAATTTTATTTTAAATCTTATTTTAATTTTCTTCCACTAAGAAGGTCGGACTACGAGACTTATTGCGCAAAGGTCTGTCTGACTTTCAAAATAATTTTTACGATTTAATTTATCGGTCTCCAAGCTTTAATTGTTTTTGCCAATTTTGCCATATCTAATTCATTGCCATTTTGCCAATTTTACCCTATATTTTCCCCATTTTTCCAATTTGCCTTCCGAACACTGTTCTAGTTAGTTCTCGTCATAAAGTAATTTTGAGCCTAACTTTGCTTTGAATGCTATTTCTAGGCCTCTCTGTTTGGCTCTACAAATTCGCATATTTTACCGCTTCTTTCGAAATTTCCCTATTATATCAAGTATTTCTAGACAGTTTTCATCATAGAGTAATTTTGAAGCTAACTTTTTCGGTTAATGGTATTTCTGGCGTCTCTACTTGGCTCTACAAGCTCACCTTTGTGTTCTTACCTTAATGTTCGCGGTTTCTATTAGTTGAGATCCATTTAAAAAAATTAAATTACTTTTATAACACCAGGAAATCCATCTAAAATTTCGTATCCTTTGGAATGTACTTTGATATTGAAACGCATGAATAAAATCCGAAAGTAGACAACGGCAGCTAAAAAATTTATGAATATGTATCAATTCATAGTTTTTCCCTCTGCCTATGCCGTTCTTCTCTGTGCCACTTCAGTCTAGGTTTGAAAAATTGCAATTTTCGAACTTGTAAGCAGGCGAATACATAGCATTCCTGATCAAGACTCGTTCATTAAAGCTTAGGAAATTTTTGTACTAAAATCATGTAATCTTTTGTAGAATCGTTCCGTAAATAGAGGATTTGTTGTTGCTTGTCGAGTGAATCTGAAGATTTTCGGATTCATCAAGCAAGTGTTAATCGTTTACGAATATGATTTTCATTTGTGTCAGGTGATATGCTTTAAATAAAAGAAGCTCGAAAACAGTAAACTCGGAAGTACTATAATCGAACACAATAAAATTGCATATAATATTGATCAAAAGCTATATGATAGAATGAATAAAATGTCGAAATGATCAAAATTTAAATTTGGAAATCAATTTATCTATCGATTTTATTGTTATCAACCTTTTTGGTTGTTACGTGGAATTCTTTCATTATGTCCAATCATTGTAGAATTGTGGCTAGAAGTTGACAGGTATCTAGCGATAATGGGATATCCAAAAATTTGTGTTTCTTTATCACTAAAGTACCAAATTAATAATTGAGACGAGAAAGTGATGGTTATTAGGAGTGAAATTCACACCAAGAGAAATGATAATGTTGACAGATTTTTAAATCATACCATTACAAAGAGATAGTCATTAAAGCCAGCTAACCGATTGTAGTTCGGTAAGAATTTGAACCACTGGGTCAGTAGAGTTTTCACCACTTATGAAAACATGCAGCATGAGTTCAAATTAAGAGTTATTGGAAATTCTTCCATTCCATATAATACAAATCTGACAGTTTTCACGAACCATAGAAAGGTTTATGCCCCCGTCATTTCCCATATTAAGTTTTCGAGATCAATAATACAAACAGCAAATGAATAAATAACTAACCCCTTTCGCAGATATATATGAATCCGATGAAGTCAACGAACATTCGCTTTCAGCAGAAGAACTTGGACAATCTATTCTGGATGCAAGTTCGAGTGAATCCTCAACTTCTGACGGTGATAGCAGCGAGGAAGATACCATCGATGGACCTCCCATTGAGTCTGTTTGTAAATCTGGTCAGGCTGGAGTATCTGTAAACGAATTGTTAAAAATTGCAAACCCAAAAGTTAAGCAATATAAGGCAAAAGATGACACAATTTGGACTACAGTAGAACCACGAAAAACTAAGGGAAAGTCATTTAAAATTTCTAAAAAGTTTGAAAAACTTGTGGGACAAGCTGCTAATCCAGAACAAGCTCCAGCTGAACTCTTTAAACTCATGATGTCAACCGAAATGATAGATCTCATCGTCAAATACACCAATGGTTTTATGGAAATTCAGAAACAAAGGGCACAATATATCAATTGTGATGAAAAATATAAATGAATTTTCTAAGCCAACTAGTGCTGATGAAATTTATGCGTTCATCGGAATAACTTTATATCTTGGATTCGAGAGAAAAGCGTAAGTAGCAACTTTGACAATATGGTATTCAGAAAATATTTGCAAGCGTCATATCATGCTTACACTTGATTATTCCGTACCGATTAAATAGGATAAGTAAAAAGTTAGCGACGATGTTAATAGCTAGCTATAGTTTACCGTACAGTACTACAAACATATTGTTTCAAAAGTATGAGTTCTTGGATCAGGTCAACAAAAGATTATGGCATTTAATCTGTAATTCATTTCTGTTTATAGAATGGCCAGTTCAACTGAAGTTTGGGATGGCAACGGGAAGTACACAATTCCGTCCATTGCGGCATGTATGAGTAGGAACCGATATAAGTTCCTGCAAGGTGTTATTCGATTTGATGACCAAGAAGCTCGACAAAGGGCACAAGTTGAAGGAAGAAATCTTTCAAATTTGTCATATATTTCCGAGGTTTTTGACCGCTTCGTGTTAAATATTCAAGCTCCTCTTAGTCCCTCAGCAAGTCTCGTTGTAGATGAGTTGATAATACAGAAGGGATATTCAAATTTACATGTCAACACAAACAAAGAATCTTGCAAGTAAGTTGGTATGTGCGACAATTGATACAGCGTATTCCAACATTAAAATTCATTCCCAAGTTCAGTTCCTATAAACTGCTTTCATTGTTGCTGCTAGACAACATTGGCAATGGACAAAGGAAATTAGTATAAACTCTTAGACTTTAAGTTAATTTGAAGTGATTTCTTACTTGCCCTCCTATGATTTTAGTTACAGGTTGCCAAGGCTGGCCAAAATACAGGGTTCGAGTATTTTCAAAATACTTCTGCAAACTACTGGAAAAACTGAGTTCAAAATAAGATATGAAAATAAAATACTTGAATTTTGCAAAAATACAATACTGAAAATACACTTCCAAAATGCTCAGTTTTGTGTATTTGAAATACAATTTGTATTTTGAAAATACATTTTCGTTTCACTCACTACTGAAACGCCAGTCGACACGGAAATGTTCCTCTGATTGATTTCTTAACACCAAAGGTCGGATTTTTACCTCGGGCTCCGCTCCCGATCCCGTTCTCAATTTTTTAGTTTTTGGGCTTCGCTCTGGCTCCCGCTCCCCAGAATTTTTTCTCTTCGGCTCCCGGTCCCAAAATTTTATTCGCTTGGGCTCCCGCTCCCACGATTTTTTTTTCTTGGGCTCCGCTCGAGCTCCCGCTTTCAATGTTTTTACTCTTGTGCTCAGCTCGGGTTCTACAAAACTCAATGGGCTCTGGGCTCTTAGAAAATATTTTCTGGCGCACAAACGCCTATACCAACCCAACCCACCTTGGAAATCTTTTAAAGTCTCCACAACCCAACTTCGGAATTTTTTAGTCTCCCCAACCCAACCCAAATTAAAAGCTCTTTCAACGCTTCATATCCCAACCGAACCGGTTGGGCGGCCCATCACTGGTCCTGTTCATATTTATTTGTCAATTCTCCCGCATAGATGAACTATCACCCGGTTTAGTGATACCTCTATCTTACCTCTATCGTATCTCGTGTCGTCACCATGACGTATTGTGTCGTTCATGGGGCATTTAGGATTTGTTGAAGCATAATGCAAAGAAATTTTCTTTATAGCTTCGCTCAGAGGATCTTTGCATTATCTCTAAATTGAAAATTTAACTTAAAAATTTTAAATCACCTATCCTTCACTTATTCAAAAGTTGAAAAGCTTAACTTTTGTGAGTGAAGACAAAAGAGCCGAGAAAGAGAGTAAGACATCATCACTAAATGTTTTCTTTCAAAGCATTCTCGCTTTGTCTCTCTAGCAACACTTGAGAGATGCTTAGATGAACTCTAAATTGAATAATCTATCCGTCCTGTAAAGGATTACTCAAGATACGGATAAGTGAAACTGATCACTAAACTGGACGTAAGC
This sequence comes from Holacanthella duospinosa, assembly GCA_002738285.1. Taxonomy (NCBI): domain Eukaryota; kingdom Metazoa; phylum Arthropoda; class Collembola; order Poduromorpha; family Neanuridae; genus Holacanthella; species Holacanthella duospinosa. The sequence continues at coordinate 324,139 of NIPM01000062.1, forward strand.
AGAGGAAACGTTTTCCTCCTTTTATGCCGCAGTCTCAAACCATTTGAATAAAAGTATCTTTGTATTTTGAAGACACAAGGCAACAAAATGAAAAATACAATTCGGCTGAATCAGCCAAAATACAAACTGCAAAATACACGGATTTCACTTTACCCAAACTACAAACTACAAAATACAAATTGTATTTAAAATACAGTATTCAAAATACAGTATTTTCAAACTACATGTATTTTGCCCAGCCTTGCAGGTTGCTACCTCTGACGACCTGGCCAATAAACCAATATGAACATATGAACAGCCCACTCAGAAAAATTAAGTCTTTCCGCATTTGTACATATAGAATTTGAGTTTGCTATGCCAGTAGTTTGTAAAGTGACTCCCAAATTTCACTGAGTCAGAGTCATTGACTCCCGAGTCACTGACTCTGACTTACTGTAGTTTAGGAGTTGACTCAGGAGTAGGGTTGTAACAGTTAACTGTTCTGGCAGTTAGTAACTGCAGTTACAGTTAACTGCAGTTAACTGTAACTGCAGTTAAAAGTACATACTAACTGCAGTTAAAAATCTTTAAAAATTCAAGTCAAAATGTTTGCAAGAAAATTGTCGAAGAGTATAAGCTAATTTATTTAAATAGATTTCTAGTTTCTAGATTCTCCGAGTGTAGTTTTGGTACTCATAATTTAGTTTATCAATGGTAAGTTATGATGAAGAAATGGGTACGATGGGTATTACAAAAACCAACCAACCCACACGCTTAGCAATGGGCATCGCCACTTTTAACTCTAGATTAACTGCAGTTAACTGCAGTTTTCTTGAACTGTAACTGCAGTTAACTGTAACTGCAGTTAGCTAAAAAACCGTAACTGTTACAACCCTACTCAGGAGTCATGACTCTGACTCCTTATATTTTCGCGAGCTGACTCTTGAGTCATGACTCTGACTCTGACTCTGATTCTGAGTCATTAAAAAATGTTTAATATCTTCTTTTAAATATTGAGAAAAATTCTATAAACTGTATTATCTATAAATTGTATGCGTCACTTTGCTTTTTTCTCTCCTGTTGTAAATTTAGATTATCTTGAATCGATGTTGATGAACTTTGAGTTTCATTAACTGGAGAGTTTTCCACATTTAAACCAATACAATCATTCTCCATTCCTGGATGGGACGAACACAAAACACAAACATATGATTTATATCAGAAAGAGTAAACGTTCTTAAGTAAAACGAATGCAATGGATAAGATGAACGCAGTGTTGCCTCGAAGCTTCGGCCTACTGAAGCTTCGGCTGCCGAATCGGCAATTTTTTAATTTTACCGAAGCTTCTGCTTCGGCCGTTGATTATTTCAGCTTCGGCGGATTTGCCGTATCAAAAGCCAAAACAGATAATATGTGGAAATAGTTCATTTATTCCGAAATTAATTATTATAAATTCGTAAATTATTCAATTCATTGATATCTATGGCAAAAATTGCTTGGGTTTACAATTTAGTGTACGAGTTAGTTAACATATCTAGTATTCGAAATTAAGAAGAGCCTAATTTGTTTGTGGGAAAACTCGTGTGGGTGAATTTTAACAAAAAACAATAGAAATTTCTAAAGTGGTAAATATTAAGATTTCCAAATTAGTATGACGTAGTGAATGACGTAGACGTAGTAAAATCGACAACTTCTAAATGTAAGAAGAAACTCAAAAAAAATGTAATACGCATGCGCAAGTGATTCGGCAAATGCTTCGGCCAAAGCTTCGGCTACGATTCGGCAGCCGAATCAAGAGCAGCCATTATTTGGCCGAAGCCGAATCAGGACTTTTTCCGCTTCGGGGCAACACTAGATGAATGAAACGTGTTTGAACATGAATGAATACCAAAAATCGGCTTCTGGGCAGAAAATACACAAGAGTCATGACTCCGCTCCTGATGAGTTGACTCTGGGAGTCATGACTCTGACTCTCAAACAGGGAGTGAATCAGAGTCATATAATGACTCTGACTCCCAAATAATTCATAGAGTGAGAGTCATGAGAGTCATTCAGAGTCATGACTCAGGAGTCAGAATATGCACCCTATATACCAAATAGTTCTTCTAAGCTTCATTGTGAAAGGTCTAAACCAACCAAGTAAGAAGTCTAACAGCATTCTATAGCTTACAGGAAATTTTTTGGTTACCTATACTTTTGAGGACAGGGCTAATGTGTTTGAACTTTTGGAGTCTGAAATTTTGTGTACTTCCAATACCTCAAGCAGACAGATGAATACTACAATTACAAAAACATTTTCAATTCTCTATTTATCGTAATTATATTTGTTTATGTTAATTTGTTAATGTTTAGGGGAGGATTAAAAATTTGGGCTTGCCGAGATGCGTCTACAGGCTACATATTAACACTGATAATGTACCTCAAGAAGAAGCGAGTCAAAATACAGGAAGAACAAGGAAGCAAGATTGTCTTGGCGTTGGTTGAGAAATATTTTGGGAGTGCAAGAAGTGTGACCACTGCCGAAATGTTTACATCGAAAGCACTAGCTCATGACCTCATCCAGCAGAATATGTCACTCCTGGGAATCCTCAAAAAATACAGAGTGAGCGTAATTCCAGAATTTACACACGCAATTGGTCGACAAGTAGAATCGTCAATATTTGCCTTTCAAGATGGTTTAACTATGGTAATTCAAATTTTTGCTTTAAAACTATCTCTCCGTTAGTAAACCCAATGAATTCCGTGCACCAATTTTTTCACTACCTTGAACAACATTAATAATGTTTTGAAAATATCTTATACATTTATTTCTACTTATTCTTGGAGTATTTCATAACGTTTTCAAGTTTCTCTACTTTCTGACACTATCTCACAACTGAGTATCCAAACTCTTGTGCCCATTTCACCATTTTCTCCAAAATATGCAAAATGTAGCCAATACACATGTGGAAACCTGAAAACATGATGTGTAGATTCAGCCAATTTATTGTTGTAGTATGTGTAATTTGAGATTGAGTTGGAGAGTTATGTAAACTTTTACACTTCATAGTGTGGCCAATATACCAAACTTAAATTATATTTCAAATTACGCATCTCAAATTTTTAATCTTTAATGCAACACCAGTCGTATTTATGAACGAATTTTAAAGAAATTTTAAACGGAAAATTACGAACCAAGGGAGAACATATCTTCTAATTGACTAAATCATTTGCGATTGTTAGTACATGACAGAAATAGAGAATTTTTATTTAAAATAAAGTTTTTTTTAGTGGGATTGTAATTATAACCGACATGGTTAACGTTATAATCTCCTTAATAAGAATTTTTGTATTGTCCTAATATGATTGTTATATCTCAAATTTACTATGAGATTTTACTGTTTCAGATACTTTAATAATCTTCTAGCAATCTAATGTTAGTGTTATTCGAACTTTCTCATCTTCAGGTTTTTTTAATTTTCTATTATGGAAAATTTAAATGAAGCCTAAACATTTAAGTACAGGAATTCGGCCTCATAAATATTATGAAGAACTTAAGAGGCGGAGGTATACATTCGGTTGATCATTTTCGATCGTCGGTAGATAGAGTGGTCATCGAAATATTTGTCCATAAAGTGGGACTCCTTTGTTTCTAAAGATCAGTTTTGTCTAAACTGAGCTTTGCAACTGGAATCACCTGGGCATAAGATGCATGTAACATGCATAAGTTATTGGTGCCGTTTGTTTCAACGGATTTCACAAATAAAAAGATAACCAAATAACCTAACAATCAGCTAAAAAATTTTAACACTTGCATGCTTGAATGGTTACCAGTCGACAGTAAACTCTACTTGATTTTTAATAGGTTTCGTATGTTCCCAGTAAAAATAAGACTGTAGTACTCCTGTCTACACGTCATCATAAAAAGGAAACGGATCCAAAAAATGGGAACAAACCAACTATTATTATGGATTACAACAAAACCAAAGGTTCAGTGGATATCGCCGACCAAATGCTGGCTAACTTGACATGTCAACGCCAAACCTTAAGGTGAGTAAAATGTCGATGTTTAATTGTTTTTCATATAGTAATATACCAATCTAAACTATTCGCAGATGGCCTTTGAAAATGTTCTATGCTATGTGTGACATTGGAGCACTCAATGCCTACCTTATCTGGCAAATTCATCAAAAAAAACCTAGCGGTAATTCTACCCGTATCACTTTCCTCAGGATGCTGTCCGAAGCTCTCATGTTACCGGTCATAAAAACCAGAGCATCAAATTCAACAAGTCACATGCTTTCACCTCATATCAAAGCATCAGTTAATGGGTCATCCTCCTCGTAAATGTCCCAAATTACCTCCGCCAAGTCAGGTGACACGTGGAAGGTGTGAGTTTTGTCCAGGAAGTAAAAAGAAGAGAAAAGCGAGTTTCAATCGATGTGTCCAATGTGTAAAGTACGCTTGCAGAAGTCACTGTGTCATTATTTATCTTTGCCTCGATTGTAAACCTGATCTACCACATTTGATTTCCAAACATCCGAAAGAGACAAATGTACCAGTGGTTCAGCGTAATCTGAAAAAATCTCGTCTAACCGAACCTGCTTCTTCAATTTCAGCTAAATTGTTGTGTCAAGAAGAGGTTTTCCATTCCGCGATAGGCATCCAGCCTCAGAAGTTTAACCCACCAGATAAATGGATAATCGTCAAAGAGTTAAAATCAACTAGAAAGGTTCCAACGATAACACAAAGTTATGTTGAGGTAGAGGAGATGGATCTCACTAATACGTACGATGAATATATTTTGAGGTAAATTTTTATGAAACTCTGTAATCAACTGTAAAATTTATTAAATAAAAAGTTTGTACAAATTGATATATTATTAATATAGTAACCGCACCTTAGAAAAACAAGAGAATCAATTGGTTAGAAATAATGTGTTCAGCATGGGGGAATATCATTCTATAAAAACTTACGATTTTAAGAATAAAACGGGTATAAAACCCAAATACCAAAACCACGCTTGTACCGAGTGTGACTTGTGTCAAACTGTACTAGATCTGTTTCCTAAATAGTGGTGAATGATTTGTATTAATTGTCACCAATTTAGAAACGTTTTGGCGTGACCTGTTGACGATTTTACCATTTTTGAAATTTTATAATAATCGCCACTTTTTAGTGGTGACATACTGTTTTAACACAATTTTTAACTTGGGTCACTTTTCTAATATATCACTGTCTATTACCGAGGATTTACATTAACTTGTCTCTGTGTAATAAATTTTTCGGGATTAAGTACAAATTTGTTAATATTTGTACGATTTTGTTGGAATTTTTACTAATTTTATCTATTTTTAGGATTGTTTGGTTCGTTGGGGCCTAAAAATTTTCCGGAAAGTCGACATGTGATTGGTCAGTTTTTCCGAAAAGTGGGCGTGGTCTACGGTCCGTATTTTTCTTCAAAATTACGGTTTCCCCTAGCGTACTTTATATAAATCAGCTATAAAACTTCCCGATTTGATATAATTGGGTAATTATTATTCTGCTTGTTTTATTTTATAAATTTATGTGATTTTATGCTTTTTAGGTGTATTTTATATTTTTGCATCCTAAATCACTTAGCTTAGAGGTTTACTCGTAACTGGCTAATTTTATGAAACAGGGCGTGGCTTAGGGTCAATCTATAGTCGCGTGATATTTGTCTTTTGACCCGTCCCGTTTGTTTCAGCCTCTATACAGAAGCTTCCTGAAGCCAACGCGACTGTGTCTTTGTACAATACGCTTTTATGCCTTTTTATGCGACCGTCCTGTTGGATTTGGCATCTATTCAGAGGCTTGCTGAACAAAACAGGACTATGCTAGGCTTGTTTTAGCGCTGGTTTTAGTGACCTCAATTGACCATAGCCTTCTAAAAAAATTTTCGGCAGCACTGCCTTACGCTTGCTGCATTTTATATTTAAAAAAATTACCCTGACTTTGTTTTTAATTTTGCACTAACTTAAGGCTAACCTTGCCTTATAGTTTGTATTTTAAATTTTAATTTTAATTATTTTAATTTGAAATATCAATTTTAGTTTTGAAGGGTTGATTTGGTGGTTGGTGGCCAACTCTGATGATCGCCATGTGATGTAATGTGGATACGCCGTAAGGTCCACATTTAAGGTCCTCATGAGTTGATGAGATGATGATGAGGTGATGAGACGAGCTTTATCCTGTGGAGTGAGGTCACCTGTGTCACCAATGGCTCTTCAATTTTTAATTAATATTACTTTAAATAAATTATAAAATAAATGAAATAGAAAAATCCAAAATGGAGGATACAGCAGAGGCTGTTTATTCTTCAAGATTTAGGAAGGATTTGGACGTTGTCTCTCGACAACGCTCATATAGCTATATTTGAAACATAGGAATAATAATAATTGTATCTTAACCTAGGGAGTGTGGTTTTACTTTAACATTTTTAATTGAGAAAGGAAGGGCGAGATGTTGGTTTTATGTTCTTGGTCATAAATCTGAGATAGTAATTAGATAGGAAAAGCTCTTCAGAGAGATTGATATTAAAAAGCTTCAACTGGGGAGGGATTTGCAATTTGTAAATCCAACATCACCAGCTCCCGTATATCCTCTCTTCGTGATTGGTCTATATCCGCTCTTCGTCATTGGTCCTCTTCTATATTCTTTTTTAGTGATTGGTCTTGAGAAAACTACATACCTTATCAAGAGCTTTTATTATCTATTACTATCCCTCATGTATGGTTGCTGGTGTTGTTTCTTGAGATGAGGAAAACATCAATACAGGAACGGGGTGATGAGAACGGTGACGAGGGAACTCAAGTTCCCTCGGATGTCGATGCTATGTCAAATTCAACTTAAATTTCGTCAATTTTTGAATCCGCTTCAGTGTCGTTGTAAATAGGGTGTGCATACATCATCATTCAAGTGTACATACTCTCAAAAAGAGCACTCAAATAGTACGGGACGGTAATTTATGTTCGATATCGTCTGCAGCGGTATCGCTATTAGAGTTGTGCAGTGATTAAATTTGTTGTAAGGTAGCCTTAAACATCGCTACAAAATTCATGTCAAGGTTGAAAATTGAATACTTATAGCTTTTCAAACGTGATATAACTTCATATACTGGATAGGCCGAGGTAGATGTCACGACTTCATCAATAATAGTCACTTCGTGTTGCTTTGCACCAAACGAGTCGTAACAACATGGTAGGGTTTTTTTGAGACGTACACCAAAATTTACTCCAATCAACTGTTGGTTAGCACGATACTGATAGACACTGTTTGACGAAACAATTAGTACTAACCATCACTACCTGATAAAATGTGCTACATGTAGTGACTGATATTTGTACTGAATGACCTGCAATCCTCATCATTGTAATTATGTTCTAAAAACAGTCAAATAACATTATAAGTAATTTTGTTCAAATTACAACTAATTCTACTTAATAACTTTCAAATTTCAACCAATCACGTTTAATGAAATTCCGAGCACATTCTAAATCTAAACTGCAATTTAACTTGAAAATTTGAGTCTTCAGGTTGTGTAGAAGCATTTATTTATATTATATGGCACTATAAATCGCTCTACATCATCCTAAAGCGTTTCATATTCATATTAATGCATTTATTTTAGATTCTTCTATGAGAAATTTGTTAGATATGTGCGCATTCTTGAAAACCAGCAAAGACGACTAGGTAAATCTATTTTCAAGCCGAACTATTTGAAGATATAATTGAAATCTTGAAAAGGCATCTTGAATTTTCAAATTGAAGTGAGGGCAATAACCCGAAACTATCGGTACGCATCGTGCCTTGAGTTGCACTGACCACAAGTTGGATGCGTTGGGATTTACTTTCGTAACACTTAAATATTCGGTCCAGGAATTTTGGCACTTATTTGTATTTTAAAGTTTGTGTATCATCAGAAAATATGTATTCTAGTCTGCAAAACAAAGTTTCCACATGTTTAATGCAATTCTACTACCTCTATACGTTTACCTTTATGAGATATATAGGTCCAAAGTCGATTTGTTTTAAATTTTGTTATATTTCAACATGGTTATCGGGTCATTCTCAAATTTTGGAAATTCAGAGTGAGTCTGGCGTCGAAGTTTGGTCAGACCCCTTTATGCAGTTGAATGTGAGTTTGGTGACACACACTGAAGATCATAAGTCAATTATATAGATTTTCTGTTTCATTTAAATAATATTCAAGAGCCACTCTGAATGTGCTTGTAAAGTTTCAGCAAGATTTGTTAGATTCTTCCATCTCACTAACATCATCATTTCACTAGCGCTAGCGGTCACATGTTAACATCTACGATGTAGGTTCTTTGCCAAGTTGTCTTATTGGAATAAACGTTACAATTTGACTGCAGAGAGACATATAAGAATAATATAGTACTTCTCAAATCATTCATGTATAATTACGAGAATCCATGATCATAAATTTCTGAACAAAGTCTTTAAATGAACTCAAGCACATTTCCAAATTGAATGAATTTTAAACAAAGTATTCAGAAAAGCATTACGTTTACTGAAAAATAAAAAATAAAATTTTTTTTTTAATTCTCAGCTAGCAATGTACAAATTAATTTCCAACATTGTATTCAACAACTATATATTGTTTCAATTAACTACAGTTGATATGTAAATTGTTGATGCATAGAAATCTAACGGGTGCAGCGGATAAAAAGGGACTGATGTAAATTTCATATTTTGATCAAGTTCCTGCAAATATAAAATTCCGAATGTAATTCCATTCGATAAAGCATAATATTTGCCTTACGGTTCCACTAATGGTTGATAGAGTATGGTCCATTTTCGGCACAGGCGCGCAATAGTTTGCGAACTTTCTCCATACTCTTTCGGACGACTGACGTGTCCTCTTGTTTGAAGCAATACTTCACTCTTTTCATTAAAGCAGTAGTGTCAGTGGCTTTCCAACCACCTCTGTACACTAGTTGATCTAAATAACCAAAAAAATCTTCTATTGGACGGGCTTGGGGTAAGTTGGTTGGATTTTCTTCCTTTGGTACAAAATGAACGACTTTCTTTTGGAGAAAGTCAATCACGAATTTCGCGTAATGAGAAGATGCTTTGTCTGGCCAGAAGATTTAATTGCCGTCCGAATGATATTTTTCGATAAATGGAATGAGTCTCTTTGCAAGACACTGAGTTCTGTAAATATTCTGATTAATGGCGAGGCCTGATGGGATGAAGTAAGGAGTACTGATTCCATCCGGTGATAGTGCAATCAAAATCATAATTTTTTTTTCAGACTTGTGTTTAAATTTTAGTTTTACCTCTGGACTAGTACTCTGCCTGTCTGAGGAGTAATATTTACTATTGCCAGGGATAAGAGCTTTGCTTAAGGGGAAGTAATGATCGTCGTCAATGATGAACTTTTTTCCTTGAGAATTTCTGCATAATCTTCGGCACTGAGTTTTCACTTTAAGAATTTGCTGTTCTGTGTACTCCGGGGATCGAATTTTTCTGAAACATTTGATGTTGGTCTTGTCTTGTAGTGTCCGCAGAATATGTCGATGACTGCATTTGAATTTTTTTGCTGCGTCCCGTTGACTAATCTTGTCGCTTCCTTCAAAAAGCTTTTCCAGTTTACGGACTTTCTCTTTCGTCATAATTTTGGGCTTTCTGCCGGTACCAACTTTTCTTTCATTGGGATTCCATTTTCAACCCTTTTGATTATCCTATAAATTGTTTGTTTACGGATATTTTCCAATTGAAAATGTTTAACAACCTCTAATTTCGTAATACCCGGGTTGGATTCAATCAGTCGTCCGATACGAATTCTAAGAACTTCTTGTTGTGATGCTGCCATTTCCTCAGTGGTATTACTAGGGAAATTAGGAAACCCGTTTTCCACACTACAAAATCCCGCTTAATCCGAAAAAAAATACTACTATGAAATTCGCGCGATTAGAAACTGTAAATTCTCAATTTACCTCAGTCCTTTTTTTTCCGTTGCAACCGTTATGTATTTCTGCTAATAGTAAGAATAAATGTGAGGTTAAATCATTGTATTCGTCTTTATTCCATTTGAGACGAGAGTCCGACCATACCTGTTAAAATCTTTATTACACTTCTACACTTAATTCACAACTTTCGTAAACATTTTCTTACATATCTCAACATAGCATCTATTTCCATCGAATATCGTTTCTCATCAATTTCAACGTTGAAGGCAGCAATTCCAAACTAACTTGCCTTTGTTTTGCTGCTTTGTTTTGTATGAGTAAAATTGTCTTAGATTTTTTTTTAAAGAATTGATCTGTAACACTGCTGCTTCTATTTAATATTTATACATGGTAGCCATGTATAAATATATATATATATATATATATAATATATGTGCAAAAACTGATGGATATATACATAGATGCCTTGTATGAATATTTCTAGCATACATGAAGCCAAGTGTATAAAAGAAACAAAATAAATAGGTAAAATACAAACGTACAATATGATTCGCTCACACTTGACACTTATTTAAAGTAAAGGACAGGTACTATAATACACTTCGTGGAGAGTCGATACGAGTACTGCAGATTGTCACATGTAATAACACTTTGGCATCCTTGGTGTAAAGATTGAAAGAATCACATTCAATTTATCCGCTTTGCGGAATGGAAAAAGCATGAGCGGAATCACTTATTTTGTTGCTTTGAGGATCTTTCGCAACAGCGGAGATTAGTCATCGGGAAACCATTTCTGTAATTTGAATGTTTACTGGATCCTTAAGTCCACCTATAGGACGAAGTTGTTCTATATTGACCAGCATAGCGGATAGGGCGAAGTTCGCATACTAACATTGCTTTGTGTAGCGTTCCAAATAGAACCTAGCGGCTTGGCCGGCGCGAGCGTAAAGTTCTAGTCAATGGACATACCGCTTCGTCTTAAACATACGTGCATACATTCTCCCACGAGATACCTCACACATGAAAAGAATTAAAGTCCATACGTGTCAAGAAGTTTGAGTAAAACTTGTAAGAAGAATTATATGAACTTTACTTCAATGCTAGCAACAAATCAGAGACTAAAGAGAAGAGCATAAGCAATGGAAAATAAAAACGGAGACGTTGAATTGGTCCGAAACTTACTCGCTCATGATTTTTTAACTTTCCCCTATACACAAATTTATAAACGCCATCTTCATATAGGAAAGTGGTTTATGCCACTTGACGATTTCAGAACCTGCTTTGATAAATGGAACTTCGTATACGATCATTTAGTTAGTTTTATACGGCAACGCAATCATACTCATTAATAAAATGATTGTGTATTAGATATTTCTTATTGCTAGTCAATCGCAGTGATAGTATGCATGTATGAGGTTAGCTGAAAATTAGGTAACAAAAAATATCAAACCTGCAGTAATATTTAAGGCTGTTGTGTTAATATCTCAGTTAAAATTGCATAAAATACAGCTACTTTAGTGTTTTGTAGAATACAAAGAAAAAAGAGTGTGATGATAATAAAATAATTTATCACTGGTTCATTTAGTGTCATAAATTAACAAAACCCTCTAAATTAAGGTGTTAAGCAGGGTCAAATTGATTAACACCAACGACTTTATATTAACTTTTAGTTGGAATCAGTTGTCACTTGTAGTGATATTTATGTTGAGACATTGGGATCAAGTGCTGCTCGTACAGTATGTTCCACATTAAAGTTTACTCTACTTTGTTCGCCTTACCCCCAAAAATGACCAAGGTGACTTAATGTGCGTGTGGAACCAAAAAGTAGAGTGTACCATATGTATAATACGTTGACGTATAATATGTTCGACATCGTCGAAAAATACAATGGTATCATTTGTATTTTTCGTATTTTTGATGCTCTTTCACACTAACAAAGTAAGGCAGGGTTTGATTTGCACATTCTAATGATAAAATAGTTTAATCCTAGTAAGTGGTATAAATTGGGCAAGGTGTAAAATATTCGAATGGAATCATATGGGGCCATAATCGAACGTTTGAAGAAACACTATCAAACTGACAGTAACTCTGAATCAAAAAAATTTGGTAAGGTATTGTATTTAGATAAATTTTACTTTTAAATCATATTAGTAGAGATTATGCTCGATAGTTTCATAAATCGTATTAAGCTCGATAGTTCCATAACGAGTTATTTTTTTCTTGAGTAAAGTTTGAAAGGTATTCCACGATGTATTAAATGGTATTTTACAGTATTTTTCCGAAGATTACGGTACTTTCTCAATCTGCCAAACAGTGGAGGGAACTTAGCCGAGATCAACAAATCGACAATAGCTGAGAAGTTAAGGGAGTGGGTTGAACAATCAGTATTTATTTGATATAATCACTAGATGAACCATTGATTCATTTGTCTATAGTGATAACTTATCACTGATAAGTCAATTGACCAGAATTTGGATTAAACTCAAAACTTAATAAGATCTTGAAAATAACGTTCGTTTTCATAAATTTCTGATAGTGAATTTAATTTGTTCTGCACTCTGAAAATTAGTGTATTTATGAAATTCCTTATATTCAGAACTCAACACAGCAGTTTATGTAATCACTGTCCTTGGGTAAGAATACATAAGAGTACAAGCGTTTTAACAATTAGTCTTGAGTTGCGTCCAATCAATTCAGGTTACAAACTTTATTCTTAGTCAAGGACAGTGATGGTCTATCACGTCCACATAACCTGCAGTGGTGAGAATAACAACTTATATTAATAACCTATTCTTCACTCCAAAATAAGTAACATTCAGTATCATAAATTTATGAAAACTAATCTTTGGTGAGTTATTTTTTAATTATATTATTCACTTTTAAGGTTAATACAAAACCTGGTTAATTGGAACGTGCAAATAATTAAATTACTTATCACTATGGGTATGGGTCAATCTATCAATGGTTGAGCTAGTGATTAAATCAAATAAATACTAATTGCCTTTTACTTCTCAACTGATGTCGATTTGTAGACTATAAGTACCGTCCACTTTTTGGTTCTACACACGCATTAATTTCTTGGTCATTTTCTTGTTCTTGGTCAGAAAGGCGAAGGCACACTAAACTTTAATGTGGAACATACTGTATACAACCTATAACCGACTTTTTTACTGCTGACGATCTTTGTCAAATCCAACCTAATGACGTCAAGATTGTCGTATATATTTTAAAGTAATTGGAAATTATGTTGCTCAATTAATCCAAAGAACAATCCTCTATACAAAAAATATTATATAAGCATTCTGAAAATTACAAATTTTATCAGTATCCTAAAAGCTGAGACAAAATATATTAATATAAATTTCGTTATTATTTTTTAACCAACAACCAATGTGGAAGTTTACAATACTGTTTTTCGGTGGACTTGTAGCTACCGGTGAGTTAATACTAAACCACTTACTGAACTTAAGGTTTTATTCATTGTAGTTATAACAGGAACATCAGAAAATGATACCAGTACGTGGGAAATGAAACACGGAAATGTTGAAGCCAGGACAAAACTTTTTGAAACACTCATGCGCAACTACAAACGTGAAGTTAATCCTGACCGTATCAATTTAAAGTTTGGAATTGCTGCCTTCAATGTTGAAATTGATGAGAAACGACATTCGATGGAAATAGATGCTTTGTTGAGATATGTAAGAAAATTTTTACGAGAGTTGTAAATTAAGTGTAGAAGTGTAATAAGGATATTAACAGGTATGGTCGGACTCTCGTCTCAAATGGAATAAAGACGAATACAATAATGTTAGTGTACTGAGAGTACCATCTGAGAACGTTTGGATACCAGACATAAGACTCTACAATGCTGCTAATATTTTCAATCCAAAAACTTCTTGTGGAGAATCAATTGTACTGATTTACCCACAGGGAGAAATACTATGGGTACCACACTGTCATCTCAGCTCATTTTGTAATGTCACAAATTCTCCAACACCAGACCAACTTCAGACATGTACCCTAAAGTTTGCGTCATAGACATTTGATGGTTTTGCCATGGATCTTGCATTATACAATGACGTAGGCACTATAATTTTTTAATTTGTACTAATTTTGAAATTAATCTATTTTTTTTTTAATTTTATTAGAAATCAGAAGTAGATTTGGAAGATTTCAACTACGTCTCAAGTTGGAATATTGAGTCGACATCTGCAGCCCGTAATGAGAAGAAGTATCCGTGTTGTGAAGAACCCTTTATTAACCTCACATTTAATCTTACTATTAGCAAAAATATACTGTGAGAGGTATAACCACATGTATGTAAGGAAAATGAGATTGGAGGTCGCATTCTAAAAATTTTTCTACACTTTTTTGAATTAAACTTTCTCCATGTAACCATGTACAGTGAAGTTTACTAAAGTAAGGCAGAGGAAGGAGAGTTCACGTTCAGCTTCACAAGCTTACTTTACGATAATGTCAAAAGAAATTCTCCTTTCTCTGTCTTACTTTAGTAAACTCCACTCTATATGCCTTTCAGGGTATAAAGATTACTACACATCAACAATTCTTATACAAAATGTTGTAGATCGGAATAATATATTAGTTGTTGAGTACAATGTTGAAAATTAACTTGTACATTGTGAGCTGAAAATTAAAAAAAAATTATAAAAATTTAATTCTCAGCAAGTTTACTGCTTTTCTTAATACTTTGTTTAGAATTCTTTCAATTTAGAAATCGACTTCGGATTATTTAAACCTTTTGCTGAGAATAGATGATCATGGATTCTCGTAGTCATTAGATGAACAAGTTGAAAAGTACCATAGTATCGTTATATGCCCATCTGGATGCAAATTGTAGCTAGACAATCAGACAACGTGACAGAGAACCTACGTCGTAGATATTAACATGCGACCTATACAGCAAATTGCTGTTATAATATTAGTGGGATAGATGATTCTAGTAAATCTTGCTTTAATTTTGCAAGCACATTCAGAATGACCCTTGGATATTGTTTAAATGAGACAGATCCGTACAAATAAATATGATTTTCAGCTAATGTCACCAAACTCAGCACCAACTGTGTACTGACGTCATACCAATTTAGCTGATACTTCGAGGCCAGACTCACTTTGAGTGTGCTTGCAAATTTTGATAATGGCCAGATGATCAGTTTGAAATATACAAAATTGTATACACTTCCACTTGCGATTTCCATAGGTTATAAAGTTATAATTTTACAGAGAGAATGATTTCATCTAAATGTTGTGCGGGAAGTAGAGGCACACATTTGAAACTGAGATTGAAGAACAACAAATAAGTATACTGGAATGAAAATTTGTTATAAATATTAATATGCAGTAAACCTCGGATAAGCCGACTTCGGTTACCACGAACCCTCGGTTACCACGAACCAAACTGTCCGGTCCGCGGCCGGAGATAGGGAATTTGTGCATAAATCGCACGGCTAAGCTGAACTCGGTTAAGCCGAACTCTTGGTTACCACGAACCAAATGTTATTGTTCCACAAATGACAAACTTCGCTTACCAAGAACTGTTTTTTAGTTTGATGCTACTGATTCGTAAAATCTCAATTGGCGCAAATTTTAAATTTTTGATTCACTTTTTGATTATTTAAAATGCATAAGCGGAGGTGCAAATCATTAACTATCATCGTTAAACACGAAATTTTACTGGATTTAGCTGCTGGTGTTGCTAGAAAGTTGATATGCATCAACTACGATGTAGGGAAAAGCACTCTGTCGGATATTTGCAAGAACAAAGACCAAATTGAAGTTGACATACAGAAATATGCGGGGGTAAGGGTTTGATGTTTACTTTAGACTCGTTAATTCTAAAATTTATCGATTACGTTACTATCATAAATCATGACAGGGTGTAAAACGGAAGCGGCTTACAGAATTTCCTACTCTTGATGCAGCGTTACTGGAATGGTTTCGAACTCACAGAGATTCCAACGTTCCGATCTCCGGTTCTTTGCTAGCGAAAAAGGCAACAGAATTCTCAACTCAGCTAAAGTTGACTTTGAAGAAAGATGAAATTTCAAATGCCTGGATTGACAGGTTTAAAAAGCGACACAACATCACGTTCAGAAAAGTCTCCGGAGAAGAAGCAACAGTGGACAATGAAATAGTAAATCATTGGACAGAGAGTATTTGGCTAGGCTTATCCAAAGGCTACCAGGAGGATGATCTTTTAATGCAGACAAGTGTGGAATGTTTTATAAGCTACTGCCTGATAGGACTCTTGCATTCAAAGGTAACTACATTTACTTTAATTTTAAAGTTAATAAAAGTTAAAAATCAACCAAAACAAATTTAAAATAATTTTCAGGCGAAAAGTGTACAGGAGGGAAACTCGCGTCACAATTTTGGTATGCAGTAATGCAAATGGATCCGAGAAGCGAAAGTTACTCATGATTGGCAAGTATCAGCGTCCTAGATGTTTCCGAAATTTTAAGGTTGAAAACCTTTTTGCGAAGTATACTGCAAATTCAAAAGCCTGGATGAGAAGCGACATTTTTTCCAATTATGTCACTAAATGGAACAAAGAATTGCTGCGAAAGGACCAAAAAATTCTTTTGCTTGTGGATAGCTGCGGTGCTCATCCGAAAGAAATCGCTGGGCTAAAATGCATCAGAATTGTTTTTTTACCTCCGAATGTAACGAGTGTCCTTCAGCCAATGGACGCTGGTATTATCAAAAATTTGAAACACTAATGTCGACATGGAATATTGAAGAAGCAAATGCATGCCTTAGAAATGAAAACAAAGTTTGATGTGAACATGAAACACGTTGCCATTTTGGTTTCCGAAGCTAGGCCATAGTGTTTCGGCTCAAACAATACATAACTGTTTTATTCATGCAAAAATTCTCAAAAACGACGAGGATGTAGAAATTATCAACGACGCTGAGGAATTTGATTTTCTCACTATAGTCAGAGGCTTGGGAGGGGAAATTCCAGAAAATATCACAATGGACGAATACGAAAACTGCGATTCTGAACTAATTCCTTTCGAAATTCCTACTGACGATGAAATCATTGATTCGTTGATTGGTACTAGATCGTCGCCAAATGAGAAAACTTTGTGACTGTTATAAATTAAGTCACAGTTTTAAACCACAGAATTTTCTCCATTTAGCTGATTAATTTGTTGTTTACATACTTTCGCTAATATTAGTTAAATTTGGTTTAGCTGAAGGAATTGTAAATCGTGAAGACGAAAGTGAAGAAGAGGATGAAGAAGAAGTTCAAATTTTGGAACCGGAGATCCTAACAGCAAGTGAAGCAATAAAACAATTGAACAATCTCAGAGATTTTGCGATGCCAACGCTTGACTCGGCTGAACATTCTCAAAAAATTTGTACTATGCTTCAAAATTTGAGGTAGAAATTATGGCTAAGCGTACTCGCAACATGGTCCAATTTAATATTCAAACTTTTATGAATGGAATGTGAACTAATTTCTCCATAGCTTAGTCAATAAAGTAGATTCAGTATCACAATTTTATCGTGTGAATTGCCAATTGATTCAATCACGCCCCTGTCAACTACCGAAAGCTGTTTCTGGTATAAAACTAGCACTTCTAAGCAGAAACCTCGGCTACCACGAACAATAATTCCTTTTGTACGATTTGTTCGGCTTACGCTTAAGCCGAACCTCGGTTACCGCGAACCATATTTGCCGGTCGTTTGAAATCCGGCTTATCCGAGGTTTACTGTATCCCGTTGTTTGAATGGTCATATATCGCCCCCACCCCACGCCCTCCCCCCTGACTTTTTTGAATCCGATTCCTCGAAGGTCCTAGTAGGCATGTCCCAATACCTTTTTTCCTACTCTTTTAGGTGCTTCTTTGGAAATTTTGTTCCAAATTATGAAACATTGGATGATTTTCGGTTCTTTCAGTATCTGACAGTACTGGTTTTTGCAAATAGCCGAAATTCTTTAACTCCTCTTGCCTGTGTCATGTTTAAAAGACGACTTTCCAATGGTCCTCCACTTGGCTGCGCGACCGGATTTTTATCCGGTTCCAGATGTTTGCCCCTTTGGTGACTACGCGACTGGAAAAACATCCGGTCCGATGCCAAATTGGATATTATATAGCATGGGAGAGATGTGGGAATTGTCGGTAGGGCTGTGGGAAAGAACTGGAGGGACGAGCATATGTACGAAAGGGTTGTGGAACACCACGGGAAGGATGCGGGAATGCACGGGAGGGCTGTGGGAAAGCACGGGAGGGATGTGGGAATGGTCGGTAGGGATGTGGGAATGAACGGGAGTAACAAGGATATGTACTGGAGGGTTGTGGGAAAGTACGGGAGGGATGCGGGAAAGGTCAGGAGGGCTGTGGGTAAGCACGTTAGGAATGCGAGAAAGGTCAAAAGAGCTGTGGGGAAGCACGGGAAGGATGCGGGAAAAGTTGAGAGGGCTGTGAGAAAGCACGGGAGGGATGAGGAAAAGGTCGGGAGGGCTATGGGAAAGCACGGGAGGGATGCGGGCAAGGTCGGAAAGACTGTGAAGATGCACGGGAGGGATGCGGGAAAAGTCGAGATGTCTGTGGGAAAGCACGGGAGGGATGCGGAAATGCACGGGAGGGCTGTGGGAAATCACGTGAGTGCTGTGGGTACGTACATGAAAGATGTGGGAATGGTCTTTAGGGCTGTGGAAATGAACGGGTGTAACAAGGATATGTACGGGAGGGTTTTGGGAAAGTACGGGAGGTATGCGGGAATGGTTGGGAGGGCTATGGGAATGCACGTTAGGGATGCGAGAAAGGTTGGAACGGCTGTGAAGAAGCACGGGAGGGATGCGGGAAAAGTCGAGAGGGTTGTTGGAAAGTAAGGGAGAGATGAGGGAATGCACGGAGGAGCTGTAGGTAAGCACGGGAGAGAAGCGGGAATAGTCGGGAGGGTTGTGGGAAAGTACTGGAGGGATGCGGAAATGCACGGAGGGGCTGTGAGAAAGCACCGGAGGGATGCGTGAATGCACGGAGGGGCTGTGGAAAGCACGGGAAGGATGCGGAAAATAAAGGGAGGGCTGTGAGAAAGCAAAGGAGGGGTGAGGGAATGGGTAGGATGTATTGTATGAGTATGCTAAGCGGCAACATCGCAGTCCGTAATAGGTGACCGGACTTTTTTCCAGTCGCGTAGGCTCTTAGGTATACTAAAATTATTACCCACGTTGGCATGGAGTTTTGAATTTTTGATTTCTTACGCCAAACTGATGACCTCTAAGGATCAGCGGATATGATGATTGGAAGATCAGAATGTTTTGGGCAAACCCATAAATTTCTAGAAATGTAGAAAAATAAACTTTTCTGTAATTAAGATTTTAGAAATGACCGGATGAAAATCCGTTCGCGTAGTCTTTTAAGAGTTTTAAGAGTTAAGCTGCTTGGAGACTTTGATACCAAATAGACAATTTTCTGACTTAGAATGTCTACATCGCTAGTGGCAAATTGTGAACTTGCCTGCTCAAGCCAAAATAAAACGTCGTATAATTGGTGATGGTTGTATATGAAAGAAAGTAATCGTTATTTCAAACTCTCGAAGGTAGATTTTTTAGTTCAGAGCCCCTTCCGAAACAAATGAATCTGAAATATTTTCAATTTCATCAATCTCCTGCCAAACAAGATATTGCCGGCTGAATTTGGTTATTTAGGTAAATTTGATTTCATAATCCAACTCAGAATGATCCAAGGCATTCACACACTTTGTGGCCTGCAAACGGAAATGGTCAAATGTAACGTAATTTTTGTAATCCTTGGTGAGGAATTTTTTTCGCGCAATTTTGAAACTTTTTCTAAGGCTGGTCATCGCTCGCTGCTCCTTATTTTTGACATATTTCAGAAAATGTTTCATGGTCTTAGCCGTAATCCCCAGCTTGTATACTTTGATATCCGACTTGGTAGCTACAGTGCGGACAGGTGTGTTGGAGTGAGGATGAAAGACTTTCTCCACTTTCTTCAATTTTTCTGGTAATAATTCTCGGAATAACGGCCAGGTAGAGATTTAAAATTAGTCTTAATAGAAGCCTAATACCTAATTAAAAATATGATAAAATATTAGCTTGCTCATATGCTCTGCTACAAAATTTTGAAAGGTGATTTTCTTATCATGGATTGCAAACTTTTCGTAGTGTTGGATGGAAAGTGACCTTTCTCCACTTTCCCTTGCGTCCCTCTCTTCCACTGCCCAGACGACAGGCGCCCCCTTGAGGCGTCTGAAGTCTGGTTCGCATGCCTTACAAAATCTAGCATTTTCATACTCCTGGAAATCACAGATTTCCAGGAGGGTGTACAACTGTCTCCCCAGCCCTCGTCCCGTCAACATCTCTCCCAAGACAGTCAATTCGAATTCCCTTTTTTTCCCCATTTTACGTCTCGTGATTATTTGATCTCTGACCTAACCCTGCCCCTTTGATAATTCCCCGAACCATTTCCCAAACCCAATCCCCACCATATACCCAAATTCCCTCTAACAGATGTTAGATGGAGAAGTGGAATTACCACTTTCTTTAAAATTATCACCCATCCCCAAGTTGGATGGATTCGTCGGTGTGGGAGAAATTCTCCCAGACCGACGCTCCATCCATTTTGGAAAAAAGAGAAGGAGAGTNCGTCGGTGTGGGAGAAATTCTCCCAGACCGACGCTCCATCCATTTTGGAAAAAAGAGAAGGAGAGTCAGTCTCTTTCCGGCTGCCCATCCTCCCTCTCCTTCTCAAGTCTATCTGCTTTTTGGTGAATTTGGTTTTCGGATTTTCAGATTGGTTTTCACCAATCTAAACGACCCTTAAGGATCAACGGACCCTGGAGAATAGGTTAGTGATCCCTTACCCTCTGAAACCCTACCGTTTCATCGATTCTTCCTTTAATTTAATTGATTCCCCATTTGTACCCATAACCCATCTAATTCCCAACCCAAACCCCGTCACTCCCCCGACCCTACCCAACCATCCCCAAAATACAACTCCCATTCCCAAATTATTTAATAACCCCTAATTTATTCCCAATTCCCCCGTAAGACACCCTGCAGTCTTACAGTAGTAGTGAAAAATCCCCGGAACAAATATCTCACAATTTTTCTAGACATATTCGTTAATCCAAGTCACCATAAACAAGACTTCACTTTCATGTACGAAATGCGATTCTGATTCTATTTCTTACTTTTGGAAGACAGATTTCATTTCAGGCGACATTCTTATATCATTATCAAAGTTGTGCCTTTACTTCCCATACACCTTTATATGGTTACATTCCAGTGTTTGTAAATAAAATTAGAGGATTTATACAACTTGGTGACGTCATACCGCGTTCTTCACACATGTGTGATTATACATATACAGTAATCTAGATCTTGTTAAAGAGCGTGACGCTAGGTACCTTTGATAATGCGAAGTAGAGAAGCAAACTCATAGTGTCACTGTCTTTATGAAGATCTCGATTACCATATTATATAAATCACGCTCTATACACAGATATAGCCGGTTAATTCTTTATTATTATTATCCCACCCCAAACTTGACATATTTAGTATCAAAATACTATTTTCCAAATTACTTGATAAAAATATTTTAAATATTTTCAGTCAATTCACAACAACAGCAAATATACAGTGTATTTAATACATATTGCTCAATATGTATTAAATACAGAGGATTGTTTGGTAATTGTTAATTGACATCTTGATAAGAATTGAGACGCTAAAACAAGACACTGAGCAGATAGAGCAGTTCAGATGATGACGACGGTGAGAAGTCATTAAATGCTTTACAACGTTTTTTAGCCTTGATCTATTTCCAACTTAACAAAAAATACACTGATGTTTTAATTAACTCCAAATGACAGGAGAGGATAGGAGTGAATTATTTCGGGGGATGGTTTNGATTGTTTGGTAATTGTTAATTGACATCTTGATAAGAATTGAGACGCTAAAACAAGACACTGAGCAGATAGAGAAGTTCAGATGATGACGACGGTGAGAAGTCATTAAATGCTTTACAACGTTTTTTAGCCTTGATCTATTTCCAACTTAACCAAAAATACACTGATGTTTTAATTAACTCCAAATGACAGGAGAGGATAGGAGTGAATTATTTCGGGGGATGGTTTGTCAGTCCCCGGTGGTTTATAATCCAACAGAGAAAGCATTCTCAAATTTNTGTCAGTCCCCGGTGGTTTATAATCCAACAGAGAAAGCATTCTCAAATTTGTAAAACGATGACGTGGCAATCTCAACTGAGTAGCCGTTAAGTGTTTATCCGTGCAAATGCATGCTAAAAAATTTAGTTTTCTACAAGCTGACAATCTGATAGATGACAACACCTTTAAATTAAGCAAAGATATCCTTATAACTTTCTCAATTACCAATTTCCAAATAATACTCTGTATATGGTATGGATAGTTTGAAATGCTTCATTTTAATAATTTATTATGTCCGAAATAAGTTAACATCACTTGGTTTCACGCCTTCTTTAACTTGCTTCGTTCAAATCTTCATATAACTTTATTAGTTTATATCCAAACCTTCAAGTTCACAAAATCGAATGGTATTACACCAACCTCTCTACCCCCAATTTTTCTTTGTTACCACCAAACAGTCTTCCATATCGGTCTACCGTTCACATTCCTCTCTACCTTTTAGCACTACCACATGATTACTACATTTACAACGGTTTATTATTCTATCATACGCAGATAGCTTGTAGTAGTGGTACAAAATTAATGTAACTGTTGGTCCAGCAGTTTTAGAAGTTTTGTAAAAAATTCAATACTGTTGATTGCCGTCAATAGGGAGGGCGGCGGGAAGTAGGGAGGGCGGCGGGAAGTAGGGAGGGCGGCGGGAAGTAGGGAGGGCGGCAAGAAGTAGAGATGTCGGCAAGAAGTAGAGATGTCGGCGTGCAGTAGGGATTTCGAGGGGCAGTAAGGAGGGCGGCGAGCAATAGAGAGGGCGGTGGACAGTAAGGAGGGCTGTGGGAAGTAGGGATGGCTGCGAGCAGTAGGAAGGGCGGCGGGGAATAGGGAGGGCAGCGGGCAGTAGGGAGGGCGTCGGGAAGTAAAGAGGGCCCCGGGAATTAGAGAGGGCAGCGGGAATTAGGTAGGGCGGCGGGAATTAGGGAGGACGGCGTAAATTAGGGAGGACGGCGTAAATTAGGGAGGGCGGTGGGAATTAGGGTGGGCGGCGGAAATTAGGGAGGGCGGCGGGAATAAGGAAGGGCGGCGGGAATTAAGGAGGGCGGCAGGAATTAGGGAGGGCGGCAAGAATTAGGGAGGGCGGTGGAAATTAAGGAGAGCGGCGGGAAGGATGGAGTTTGGCGGTCAGTAAGGAGATCCGTGCGTCGCGAAGGGACCTACGGCAAAACGCAATTTGTCAACCACGTTTTTAGGGGTTGGAAGCATATCCCAGCTCCTGGGTATAAAAGTTTCGTAGAATAGCCCAGCTGTTGGAAAAATATCCCAGCTATTAGGAGGGTATTTGACCAAATTCGAGTGGTGTGTGTGGAGTTAATCAAAAACTTGGGAATCCACCAAAAAGGATTAAATAAAACTTAGCCAAAATCCTAAAGAAAACTTAGTTTACAAAATTAAACAAAATTTTACAGATGATACAAATAACAAAATTACCAAACAAATAATTCCAAAAAAGATGCAAACAAAAAACTGAACAATCCATCCTAAACATAAAGACAACACTTATATCTACCATGCGCTTCTTAAGTAGTCTACACTTTTTGAATTAACTTTTCCTTCTGTACGCAAAAATTTTTTCTAAGTTTTTTGACTTTTCGGTTCCCTTACAACTCAAAAAACTACCTCTACAAAAGTTGTTGTGAACAACCAATGGAGGAAGATATTCCTCTAACATTTTTCTCCACGATGACCTGGTCAGTTTAAAGTTTAGGTTAAAATAAAAAAAACTTCGGAAAATCAAGAAACCTGAACTTTGGTTATTCATATCCATTGGTTATTCACAACAACTTTTGTAAAGGTAGTTTTTTGAGTTGTAAGGGAACCTAAAAGTCAAAAAACTTAGAAAAAATTTTTGCGTACAGAAGGATCGAATCCAACCGATTGCAAAATCTAATTTAANAAGCCGAAGCACATTCTGTCCCATTTAAACATTATTTGCATGGAAAGATCTACTTGATTGCAAAGGTTGGATTTGATCCTTCTGTACGCAAAAATTTTTTCTAAGTTTTTTGACTTTTCGGTTCCCTTACAACTCAAAAAACTACCTCTACAAAAGTTGTTGTGAACAACCAATGGAGGAAGATATTCCTCTAACATTTTTCTCCACGATGACCTGGTCAGGGCAAAGTTTAGGTTAAAATAAAAAAAACTTCGGAAAATCAAGAAACCTGAACTTTGACCTGACCAGGTCATCGTGGAGAAAAATGTTAGAGGAATATCTTCCTCCATTGGTTATTCACAACAACTTTTGTAGAGGTAGTTTTTTGAGTTGTAAGGGAACCGAAAAGTCAAAAAACTTAGAAAAAATTTTTGCGTACAGAAGGATCGAATCCAACCGATTGCAAAATCTAATTTAAATCTGACAGGGACTACTAGACAACATTATTTGTACAGGGTTCTTTTTTTCTTATTTATTTTTTATATGCAAAGTAATTGAGCAAAAAAATTTTGATAATTAATTCTAACCATCTGGCAGAGAGAATCAGAGCCATGGCTCGTTAGCTAGAGCTAAATCACTGACTTCGGTTTGGTCATACCTACAAAGGAAGCAACTGCTAAAAGTCTCCTGAGTCCAGAGTCCAATTAGAAACAAGCTACCAACACACAGCAACAGGAAATCAATCAAATAAATTTGAAGGTGTCAAATAATGAAATTAACTTATTTTCACAATGTGCCGTGCATTTAATGACCAGCTCAGTTGCGAGGGAAGAGTTTGGTGGGAAAAGTGAAGGAGAAGTTTTTGCCTCTCAGCCAAGGATAACAAGCTGAGAATAAAATTGAGACTAAAAGTGTAGACTACTTAAGAAGCGCAGGGTAGCAAAAATGGAAACAATTAAATCTTTAAAAACCTTTTTTTTAATGTCGCCTATAGAAAAATTTAACAGGAAGCACTGAATAAGAACCAAAAAATTAATCTTAAAAAAGCAAACTCGCAAACATGCTAATAAACCAATCATATGGAAATGAAGAATTAAATATAATTGGTCGTTTGACCGAAAATAGTAGGGTAACCCTACAACTTACGAACTTGGAGGGTATACAATCCTCCAAGTTGGTGTGGGTGATGAGTCAAAAAGTAGAGTAGCCGGTGTATTTCTACACTGGACCATGGGTCTCCTTATCTCACAGGAGAGTTTATAACTCATACTTATTGACCCTGGTTATTAGAGCCTAGCTTGGCTACAGTGAGATTACGAGTCGCCTCACATCTACACACCTGACGATACAGAACTCCCACATTGGTAAAGTTTTTAATGAGTTTCGATATTCTTGGGTTTAAGATGTCGTTCATGAAGTGATTATGGTTCGACGACTTCGGAATTCAAGAAAGAGAAAACCCAGACCAAAATTGGGTAAACCAAAAAAGAAGCCCCGAGGCTAAATTTAATTTAAGACAAACTCGACTGTGCTCTTAGACATTACACTTTGGTTGGATTTTTCCTACTCTTGCAAAATTGTAACAGTCTCAAATACGGACTTAACAAGCTGAATGGTGTATCCTGAGTATTTATTTAGTAATACGTTAACCATTTCTAAATTTTGAATTTACAAGAAAGAACCTCTAAGATCCAATATAAAGTGTCTAAACCAAGTACGAAATCTAACAGTACAATTGATATCCTCACCGCTTACAGGAAATTTTTTATATATCTAAACTTTTGATGACTGAATGTTTGTGTATGAGCTATTGGAGTGAAATTTTCTGTGCTCCCAATGATCCAAGCTTTTGGGTCATTTTTATTTTGCCCCCATTTGTTTGATTGTGGTAATTTGCTAATGTTTAGACGAGGATTAAAAATGTGGGCTTGCCGAGATGCGTCTACAGGCTACGTATTAAGACTGATAATTTACATTGGGAAGCAACGGCTCAAAATACAGGATGAACAAGGACGAAAGATTTTCTTGGCATTGGTTGAGAAATATTTTGGGAGTACACGAAATGTGACTACTACTGAAATATTCACATCGAAAGCACTTGCTCACGACCTCATGCAGCAGAATATGTCACTCTTGGGAATCCTCAAGAAACACAAACTGAGCGTAATTCCTGAATTTACACACGCTATTGGTCGACTTGTAAAATCGTCAATATTTGCCTTTCAAGAGGATTTAACTATGGTAATTGTGACTAATACTTTAACAGTTGCATGCTTGAATGGTCACCAGTCACACAGTATTCTACCTGATTTTTAATAGGTTTCGTATGTACCCAGAAAGAATAAGAGTGTAGTGCTCCTATCCACACGTCATCATAAAAAGGAAACGGATCCAAGAAATAGTAACAAACCAACTATTATTATAGATTACAACAGAACTAAAGGCGCAGTGGATATCGCTGACCAAATGCGGGCTAACTTTTCAGTCAACGTCAAACCTCTAGGTGAGTAAAATGACAATGTGTAATCCCGAGTTTTTAAATTCTACACAGGCTGTGTACAACGTTATGTAGAAACTTCTATGTCTATTTATGGCCCTGTAGTCTATAGAATTCATTAGACAAGCCTGGCGAATAATTTCTGTCTAAAGGATTCATTAGGGAATTGGAAAGTGAAAAAAAGTACCATTCGTCACTTTTCTAAACTTAATAACACCTATCAGCTTCGATCCCACCACCACTTAATAGAACTCACTTACCTTAACATTTACACCACACTTTCTATGACTGAGCTCAGATAGTAAAATACCGATTGTTATTTCTCATTCAAAAGTAACTTATCGAATTGGAAAATATTGTAGATTTGACGCCGTTGTTGATTTAGTTAATTGATACCTCAAGCGATCAGAAACTTTGAGCATATTAGGAACAAAATATTCAATATTACTATACTATGGAAATTTTCTTTCTAATAAACACTAAAATTCTTTTTTTAATTCTTGCCAAAAATGGCAAACATCTTGCTAAAGATAACAAAAATTGAAAAACAATGTTGAGGCCATAAATCCTTTTCGATTAAAAAAATACTCAAAATCTTGATAAAAGAATAAAGAATCATGTCAAAAATAAAAATCTTGCTAAAAATGAAAAAAAAGTTTTTTTTACTGTTTTAAAATTCAAAAAATAAACTATTTTATATTTCAATGATTACACAATTAAAGTCGGTATAATAGAGATTACTAACATATGCAAAACTTGAAATTAGCTATAGCTTTTAGTAGCATTTGAAAAATATTTTAAGAAATAATGTTAAAAAATTCTGCGAAATTCTTTCGTAAAACTTTTTTTCTTTCTAAAAACTTGAAAATCTTCTGAAATTGTTTCCTTAATCGTCATGAAATTCCGCTAATCTGACGATAAATAAGACCGGAGAGATGCATGTTGGTTAGCAAGATTTAAGAAAGAATCCGTAGTATAATTATTTCTGGTCAAGTTCAATCTTACGAAACGAGTTGCAAACTTATGCCAATAGCGACAATACTGGTTACAATTTTTTTACAATTTGGTCAATGTACTTTTTCTCCAGATAATGATTGGAGAAAGTAACAAACAATATAATGCCACATGCGGAGATTTTCTTCGAATTTGTCTAATTTGTTTTACATAAAAAATCATTGACAGTTCCTTTAGAATTGATTCTGGCAGGTTGGCTCAACATAATATTTTATGCATAAAGTTTGCTAAATTTTCTCTAGCGGTTTCTCTTAGACAGGATTTGTGCGTATTAGTTCAATAGTAATGTCTATGTATGACCTATGTCGAATGAGAGAGAATCATTTCGTCAGGAATCATTTTAGACAGGATTTCTACAGAATATAAAAACTCGGGATTGTTTTTCATTTAATAATATTCATGGTTGAACTACTCACAGATGGCCCATGAAGATGTTCTTTACTATGTGTGACATTGGAACATTCAATGCCTACCTTATGTGGCAAATTCATCAAAGAAAACCTAACAGTAATTCTGTCTACATCACTTTCCTAAGGATGCTCTCCGAAGCTCTCATGGTACCACTCATAAAAAACAGAGCATCAAATCCAATGAGTTACAAGCTACCGCCTCATACAAAAACATCAATGACGTTAATGGGTCATCCTGCTCTGCCATGTCCCAAAGCCTTTCCTCTAAGTCAAGTTAGACATGGCAGATGTGAGTTTTGTACTGGAAGTTCAAAGCAGAGAAAGACGAGTAACAATCGGTGTGTCCAATGTGTGAAGTTCGCTTGCAGAAGCCACTGTGTCCTTAATTATCTTTGTCTAAATTGTAAACCTGATCTACCACATTTGGTTTCCAAATCTTCAAAAGAACAAAATGAAACGGTTGTTATGCCAAATTTGAAAAAATCTCCACCATCTCCACTGCTCCTTTAATTCCAGCTAAGAAGTTGTGTCAAGAAGAATTTTATCATCCTGTGTTAGACGTTCAGCCTCAGACGTTTAACCCACCAGATAGATGGGTAATCGTCAAAGAATTGAAACCAATTAGAATGGTTCCATCGGTAACACAAAGTTATGTTGAAGTAGAAGAGATCGATATTTCTAATACATTGGATGAATGTATTTGATGTAATTTTTTTCATGAAATCCTGTAATCAGCTGTAATAAATATGAATTATGAAATATGAAATAAACAAGGGTTAATATTAAATGAAGTTGCTGTTTAAAATAATTAAACCAAAATTGTTTGGAGTTTTAAATTTGTTATTTTATTCTCACTGCACTCTCTCTTTTACTTTATTAATTAGACGTTTTTTTAGTTGGTTAAAGTTTGTGATGCATAAACTCGCTCTTTTGCTCTTTACTACTTCACACTCGCGCATAATCAGTTAATAAAAAATCAACATGCTACTATTTGACGATGCCTTCGCGCCAAACCTCGAATATTGAAGTTTCGACTCGACGCCAATTTCGCTCAAATATTTTTGACATCTCTAATAATAACGTATTCTAGTTACATCAATAATTTTGCATATTCCAATTACACAAGAATAAGAACACATCTTCAACATTAACCGGTTCAAACCTCGTTTTCTCAATCATATATGACTTTAACATTGTGTAAACACTAACTATTACATAGTTAACCACCTCAGGCGTCTCAGTGTCCAATTGTTACGTCTACAGGTATTATTGTTTTAGTTTAATTACTATAGCTCAGCTGTCTCACCCAGAAAGACATTCAACTGGTACGCCTGGAGCAAATACTTCTGTGATCCTCTAGTCACTTAACAGTCAGCAAATTTACTTTGACTTAAGTAATGTGATTCACCAAACTCTATCCTTCTTCATATCCGAATACATTGGTCCGTACAACAAAAATTTTTAATCGGAAGTAAGTTTTGCAAATGATCATGAATTATTAAACAACATTCAAGTAAACGTCATTTAAACAAGTGATTACCATCACATATACAATACAAAATTGAAATTTTGATTATTAGTTTTAATTTTAGTACCAAAATTCACTTAATTATTAAGTCAACTAATTAATGAAACTAACAGAATGGAGGGAATTATGGGTCGAATAAAATTCAGATACATCCTAATCTTTCAACGAACCACAGAGCCTTATTTTTCTCAAGCTCAACGACTCATACTGTGTTTCTATATAAGATCTGCTAAATACTGATATTACATTTACACAGAATTTTATCCAGATCCAAAAGAAATAATGGGCCAATTCCCGCAATTGTATAGAACGCTTCATAGTACTGTAGGACTATGAAACTATGAGACGTGACTCATTTTGGAGGTCTCTGATTGGTTGAAAAAACTATGAGGCTCCCACTAGTTCTAATCTACTCAGAGGCATGTATAAATGTCATAGTCCCTCAATTCAATCCTCTCCACTCAAACTCAAGAGAAACAAATTCTGTTTGAGAGGAGTTGTGGGGATGGAACACATTTTCTTAACTGTGTAGTGACTTTATGAACACAGGTTAGTTGTCCCCTTGATAATCTTCCTTACACATTTCGGTGAGGAATAGACAGTTGTTAATTCTAGCACAATTTTTCTATCATTTTCGTTCCCGTAAATTTTCTAAAATCTCAAAGTACTATGAGTCTTAATACTATCAGGCGCTCTATACAATTACGGGAATTGGCCCAATGTATTTGTCGTATTAGACTGATAGAAATTCAATAACATGAACAAGACAAGAAAGCATAAATGAGAAGAATAGAACGGAAGACTATTTGAAGTAATTCAAGAATGAAGTTTGATTCACAGGTTCCATTTGTGAAATTTGGTGTGTTACACGTGTTTAATTAGTCATGTGCCACTGTATATTCTTAGAAACATAACTTTTTTGGTTTTCAAAATCAACACATCTGAATGTTCCTTTTCTTTCACTGCATTCTGAAATTGTTTCACAGTTTATTAGAAAGATTATGTTTCAAATAAAGTTATCAATGTGACAATGGATTTCGCCTACGATGAAATCGGGTATGATGAACCTGGATCGCCGGTCTTTGCCTAGAGATAGAAATTAATATTCAAAAGCTCGATCTTAATGAATTCGGTTGAAACGAAAGATAGGTTGTAGTGCGTCATGTCCCTTGAGCAGCAATTACTTCTCCATCATGAGAGATGGACTAGAACCAATTTTGTTGACAACAAATAAATTAAAAAAACTACGTTGTGAATGAATATAGAAATGAAGTCATCAATCATAACGATAATATATTTGCCATTATTATGCGGTAAAGCAAACAAAACATAGAATTAAACAATAGTTCAATATTTATTATTCTTGACTAGTTATCTTTACGGAATCGTAAGTTAACACTAGCAATGTTCAATGTCTAATAGATTTAGTGATGAAATGCTTTCCTTTAAAAACGAAAACGAAAATCCGTTTCCTTTTCTTTTCGTTTAAGGATTTTTGAAAACGAATCCGTTCATTTCCTTTCCTTTCCTTTTCGTTTTCAGTTTCGAATGAAACGAAAAGGAAAGGAAAGGAAACAGAAAAAGGATTTTCCTAAATAATGCGCACGAGTAGTTAGTTTTGAGTAGTTGAGTGTAGAAATTCAAAAATTTAAATAAGTGGATCGTTTTGTTACAAAATTGTTAAGTGAACACGATTTTTGTTAAGTGTTTTTAATAAGTTAAGGTAGGTTTGCGGAAAGTTATGAGAGGGATGCGGGAAGAAATGGGAGGGATGCGAATAGACAAGGGAGGGGTGCAAGAAAACATGGGAGGAATGCGGGAAGACATGGGAGGGATGCGGCAAGAACTAAATGTATGTGGGTAGAATTAGGAGAGATGCGGAGAGACAATAGAGGATTCGAGAAGACAAGGGAGGAATGCGGGAAGACAAGCAGGCATGTGGGAAGAAATGGGACTGATGCCGGCACGGAGTTAATGTATATTAGTAGAGATTGGAGGAATGCGAAAAGACTAGAAGACAAAGACAACAATGTGAGCCTGGTTAGGAATGAGTCGCTCGGGTCACGGATTGGCTCGAAATGGCTGTTGGAACCAAACCCTGCGGCCAAATCCTAATCCAAATAACTGCAGGCAATGACGAGTTAACCAAATTGTTGTGTAATATTTTTTTACATTTATTATGAGCATGTTACTTTAGAAAAAAAATCCGTTAGCTTTGCTAAATTTGATAATCAAAAAATTTGTAAAAAAATACCGTTTTCGTTTCCTTTCCTTCCCTTTCTGTTTGCTTTCCTTTCGTTTTAGTTTTAGGATTTTGATTTCATTTTCGTTTTCGTTTTCAACCTGATACTTTCCTTTCCTTTTCGTTTCCGACAAAAAACGAAAGGAAAGGAAAGTTTTCATTACTAAATAGGTTGCATACTACTTTTTCCATTTTTTCTTTCTGCTAAATTATATTGTTGGTCAGCTGCAGCATTAAGTCAGTTGAATTCGGAAAATGGAAACAATTGAGACAATCAAAATCAAAATATCAGTTGAAAAAGATAAACTTAGAAGTTAATTATTCGGATATAATGAACAAACGAGTTTTGCAACGGTGAAAACAGTATAGAGCTCTGGGCATCCAGTAAAAGACAATATGATAAGCTACTCTTGTTTGGCTTTTCATCCTCCATCCGCCAGTAAATTAATCCACTTTAGAGTTATATGCCCTTAGCAGATCCAGCTTCTCTACATTTGTAATACAGTTTCGAAACTTAGATTGTAAACTGAAGCTCTAGTAAACTCATTTCAGGGATTAATCCTGTATGCATTCTGCATTTTTCTAAGTTTTGTAAACGTTTTGAATTTCACATGTCCGGGTAGGGTACGTGTTTATGCTCTGGTAATCTATGCATACACTGTATAGCAACAACACAAAGATAAATACGAATGAGTACACTTTCTATACACTTTCTTCTCCAACCTCCTGTCACTTCAATCCCTTTCGTTATCGCCAGGTAGGAATTACTTACCAACTTTTTGGAATATGGGACTGGGGGCAAGATTAATGGGCGCACAGTTCAGAAAATGAATGAATTTAGGTTACCTTGCAGATATATTTTCCGAGTTTTATTTTCCCATTCGCTTACAAATACAGGGTCCACCAGAATTAAGTACCATATGGAGAAAGTTTTTATGAAAAATGCGTCAGAAATTTAGAGTGTTGCACTGCATCAGACAGTGCTAGAAGTAAGAAAAAGTTATTGCAAGGTTAAACGGTAGTTGAATCAAAAATTCATCATTATTTCATACATATTCGAAATGATCCAATCGTATAAACTGCTAAACTTCTAATAAAATTGTTTGTCTATA
>NIPM01000062.1:357027-458237 GCA_002738285.1 Holacanthella duospinosa
GTTGTAATAAATGATTGAAATGAAACAAGTAATCGAATGTTTGATTGGGTTGTCGGTTGTTAGAGTACGCGCGCAAATCTCTGGAGAAACAAGAATGAAAGAGAGAAGTAGGAACACCACATTTTTTTGGCATATGCTTTAACCCTTGTGCTTTCGCCATATGGTACTTAATTCTGGTGGACCCTGTATAAGAATTAACTCTGATATAATTTTGTTGTGCAAAGTTTAGTTCAATTATTCGTATTGTCCGTTTATAACAAATTGTTCTTATTATCAGTGTAATGTTTGTTCGACCACGTATTCGTTCGTTTAATAGTAACATATACTTATGCTGTTTTCTAGATGATTCAATGAATAATTTTGCATTTGTCAAATAATTATGCTACAAACACTCAGTTGAAATAAGGTGTTTAAAAGCATCCAGGCAAATAAAAATTGTGGAAATTTAGCAAATTTAAATCTGCTAATCTAATACTGTAAATTGGGTAGCAATCAGCTTGTGGTTTACTTACGTAGTAATTGAGTGACATGAAACTCGATCAGGAACCAACTAGTACGATCTTTGAATAGATATAAACGTAAATCTAGTGAATTGTAAAAATGGCAGCAATAAATTTTTTTNTCAGGAACCAACTAGTACGATCTTTGAATAGATATAAACGTAAATCTAGTGAATTGTAAAAATGGCAGCAATAAATTTTTTTACCCGTTTACAAAAACGAGTAGCTTAAATGTAGACGCACAAGTAAAAACAATACCCTCGGTAACCAANTTTTTTTACCCGTTTACAAAAACGAGTAGCTTAAATGTAGACGCACAAGTAAAAACAATACCCTCGGTAACCAAATCATTCTATCGGTGACTAGTAAAACAGTAGAACCTGTAATTTTGTAATTTGAAATACATTATTGAGTACATAATTTTTGAAGCTCCGCTTTTGGCTTTTAATAATGCTATGTATGTTATAGATTTCAAGGTATCTGGTGCTTGGTTATAAAAATTAAATGTCTGGAATGGCTTTTAAGGCAGAGTTGCGATTGTAGAGGAGTTGCCAATGGCAAAAATTTCTAAATTTTATTTTACAACAGAAAAAATTAAGTTAAGCACACATTTCAATACGCTGTTTTTTTAAATTTCATTTACTACAAAATCATAAATGTTACTGCTTTGAAACTTTTAACCCAAACATTTGGTCGAATTCAATTTGAATCAACAAGACCTTTAGCAATGGCAACAGCTTTTAATTTTTTATTGATTTACGTAATAAGCAATGTGGCTTCACAATTTGAAGATAGTTTCTTGTATCAGAAAATTTTTACTGGATTTGAATCATGTTCCATCACTATTGTCGAATACAATAACCAATGGAATTCTTCATATATTTCAATTCCAATAATGCGGTTCAATCCAAATAGGAACCGATTTAGTAGCAACCGAACTGTTCAACAGTTAAGTTATATGGATTTGGCGTTTCAAAAGAATCGATGTTATGTGACTTATCTGTGGGATCCCCAAACTCAACTACACGTCCAAAATACATATGATTCATTAGCATGGTTGTTTGGTTGTTTTGGAAAGTATTCAGAATGTTCTACACGATTCTTTTACTTTATTACCGTAAATGACTTACAAAATGGAGGTGCAACACCGAGATTCAACATGGCTACACCTAGAATGGGAAATATAACTATTTTGCTTGGAGTTTCGCAATTGAAAATCAAAAACGATTCTATAGAGTTCACAGTCGGTGTCACAAATCCTTGTGCTAATGTCATTACACACAAAATCTGTAAATATCTAATTATAGGTGATAAGTTTTCAACAAGGCATACTATTGACTCTATTTACAATAAAATAATTACAGGAGTATGCACCATATATTTTGCTGTGTCTGAAGCAAATGTGGATTTTTTATACAATGGACAGTTTCATGGGGGTATCGATAAGAAATATTTCTCAAAATCATACCGCAGTGCAACATTTGAGGAAATGGTCTACTTTGCAGTTGGTGTGATATTAAACATAGTGCACAATGCTACCATTTTAGATGCAAACAGCAATGCTCTAATGAAAAGCACCAATCAGATTAAAGTCGTACGTATTAATCCTGAAAGTTCTTTTCAAGGAAATCTACCGAATCATTACCAATTTTTAACTGATCATTATAACTTTAATTTTATAACATGTGATGGAGCACAAACTTATTTAGTATTAAGTGTATTTGTGGATTCTTTCTCAAAAATTATATGGATTTTGCTACTATTGAGTTTCACATTAACATTTTTTATTTTGAAATATTTCATTACAGTCTGGGTTACACGAGACTCCCCACTTCAAATAATTTTGGCTATTATTTTTGAACAAAATATTTCCATGTCCAAGAAGTTGAAGAACTTGTACCACGTTAAATTTCTTCTGGTTTCATTACTACTTGTAAGTATAGTGTTGACAAATTTATATAAAAGTATTGCAACCTCAGATCTTACTGCTCCACTGCATACCAATCAACTGGTGAATATTGAGGGTGCTCTAGATCAAAGCTACAAAGTTCTGCTCCCCGTAAATATGAAACACCATTCATGGCATCCGGATTTAGCCAAATATTCCACAAAGTTGTTGGAATCTAGACGGATTACATTTAATCACTCATTAATTCTTAAAATTTTCGGCAGGAATATCATTGTGACTTCAATGATTGAAAGCTTAAAGCACAACAGGAATACATCAACTCATTTATTATACAAGAGAATTGTTGACAGCATATATATTCAGAGGCATACGGAAATTTATAAATATACGGTCCCTAGTGAATTTGCTAAGTGCTCTAAATCCATTTACATAAATGAAGGAATACGTCTAACAAGAGCAGCATCAAGATTTCTAAAACAAAATACCCTTAAGAAAGAGTTATATTTTGGTAAAGAGATAATATTATCTATTCCACATACCTGGTCAATGTATCCAATGCACTGGGATAAGACTCACCTATTTTACGATCGGTTTCATCGACTATTTACCAGTGGAGTTCTAGGATTCTTGGAAAATTGGAAGAAATTTTTGTCAAGAAATACACCTATTTTCAACAATTCAAAGGTTGTGGCACTTCATTTAGGTAGTAATAAACTAATCTCAATTTTTGTGGTCTACAGTACATGCATTATGTTTACTATGATTGCGTTACTATCCGAGTTCATTTTGAATTTATATTTCAATTTCATGGTAAAAGAAAAATCTAGAGTTGAAAGGTTTTCCATAAGAAGTATAAATATTTAACTGCACGTCACAAAACAGCATTATTTGATTTGTATGTTATTTTAAAAGCTAAAATATAAAGCCCTGTCAAATTAATGATTTAAATTTTTCTTGTAGTCTCAGGGGTATTTATAAATTTGACTAACCCAGTACATTAAGTTGAAATTTGCTGACATTTAAAATGGAATAACTTGGTACAGACGTATGTATAGATGTAGTGTTGTTAAAAATAGTGTGCTGCGTTAGTCTGTATAATTTAATTCAGTTTCAAAAGAGACAAGCCTTTCGCTAAAATTGTCTTTGATTATTTCTGTCAACACTTAGTGAGTTTCAATAGCATAATAAAAATAACCAAACTGTGACATGAAGTTCATAACCAGATTATGTATCTTTCGTTTTATTTACTTCGACTTCCAGATATGTTCCTTGTCAACTTTGATTTTGAATTTAAGTCTCTGTTCGGTTACACCATCTGATGTCTATCTCAAAATGCTGTGGACTTTGTTTATTTTCAATTTCTGTCACCAACTCGGTTACTTGGTTGCAGCGTTGGAGTTTATAAACAACAACCGCATCGTATTACATTTTCTTGAATTAAAAATTGAAATAAAGTGTTCCATTAATTGCACCACGTCGCAGAAAAAATACCAACTGGGAAATCGAATTTATATATAACTACACTCAAATAAATTATAATAAAGAACTTTCAAAAGTCAAAATTTATTGTTAGGTTTGACTCATGCGCAATAAGTAATTTATTGGCCCCGGAAAAATCGAATTGTTCTATAAGGTATGAATCATGCGTATTAAATCATTGTAGTAAGACTAGTGATGCAACCGTTTCGTTTCGTTTTTCAGAACAAACGGAAACGAAACGAAACGGAGTAGATATAAACGAAAACGAAACGGTATAAATGTAGGCAAAGACGGAAAAGAGACGGACCGAAACGGAAACGAAACGAAACAAATCGGAAAACG
Source organism: Holacanthella duospinosa (assembly GCA_002738285.1). Taxonomy (NCBI): domain Eukaryota; kingdom Metazoa; phylum Arthropoda; class Collembola; order Poduromorpha; family Neanuridae; genus Holacanthella; species Holacanthella duospinosa. The sequence continues at coordinate 361,258 of NIPM01000062.1, forward strand.
GTAAAAAATAAGGTGGAGCAAATCAATTTATTACTGCAGTATAATTATAAATATAGGTTGGATTGATCCATAATCTACTGGTTGAATCTTNTCTCTGTTCGGTTACACCATCTGATGTCTATCTCAAAATGCTGTGGACTTTGTTTATTTTCAATTTCTGTCACTTGGTTGCAGCGTTGGAGTTTATAAACAACAACCGCATCGTATTCCATTTTCTTGAATTAAAAATTGAAATAAAGTGTTCCATTAATTGCACCACGTCGCAGAAAAAATACCAACTGGGAAATCGAATTTATATATAATTACACTCAAATAAATTATAATAAAGAACTTTCAAAAGTCAAAATTTATTGTTAGGTTTGACTCATGCGCAATAAGTAATTTATTGACCCCGGAAAAATCGAATTGTTCTATAAGGTATGAATCATGCGTATTAAATCATTGTAGTAAGACTAGTGATGCAACCGTTTCGTTTCGTTTCGTTTTTCAGAACAAACGGAAACGAAACGAAACGGAGTAGATAGAAACGAAAACGAAACGGTATAAATGTAGGCAAAGACGGAAAAGAAACGGACCGAAACGGAAACGAAACGAAACAAATCGGAAAACGGTAAAAAATAAGGTGCAGCAAATCAATTTATTACTGCAGTATAATTATAAATATAGGTTGGATTGATCCATAATCTACTGGTTGAATCTTACTCTTCGTCGCGAGTGACGAAATAATTAATGTTTAGAATAATTACCGATAGTAGGTTTAGAGAAAAAAACTATTTCATTGAATGTTGAAGTAAATGAACAAGAATGTTGATTTCGAAACATTTGTAGAATCCGGGTAATTAATACGTCAATCCACCGAAAATTTAGCGTCGATTACGGATCTAATATACATTTTTAATAGTAAAGCAAACTTGTATGAAGTTTGAAAATTAGTGCAATAAAGTTAGCATGACTTAGTAGCTAAAGGTACCGATTTAGATTTGAGCGAATACGACGTCAATCTATCCATCATCTTGTCGAAATTGTGGATATGACATATATCTTACACTGCATTAAACTTATCAAACTTGAAATTACTTTCGTTCCGTGCTCTTTGCTAAAAGAGGAATCTGCTAAATCTTTTTTGCAAAAAATTACAATTTTGAATTCAATGGTTAAAAAGTTCCAATTTGGGATGTTCCGAATATCCTACATTAAAATTTTGCAGGATTGGCCAACCCCCGAATACTGGATAATTTTAGGTGTCCGCGCATATAATTTTCTAGAAAGTGTTTTCAGAAATTTAAAAAAATGAATCAATAATTTTATTAATATTAACAAATGAGTGCCGAAAAAGTCGAAGTGCTACACGTGGTGTTATTAGATGAGTCGAAGTGCTGCACGTTTGCTTGAAAAGTGTCACAAACTGCGTCTTTTTTTGATAAAAATCATATGCAAGTTGAGTTTCTGTAAGCAAATTCGCCAGATATCCGATATCGGGCAACCAGGTATTGCCGGATACTTGATATCTGGCATACCTGCTGGATATGCATTGTAAAACTTACTCAAACTCGGTATATTTAGGTTGATTGATGTATTTCTTACCCAGATTCTACAAATGTTTCGAAATAAATAGTTTTGTTTATATTTTTATCATTAACTCCAATGCTTAATGAAATATTTGTCTAAACCTTCTATCGTTAATTATTTCTAAAATTAATTACCTTGTGAATCGTGATCTTGAGTAAGGTTGAACCAATATTGAATCTTTTGAAAACAAAATCCTTCCCCAATCCCATATCCTAATTTTGCCCAACTAAAAATAGCAGCCAGGCGGATGTAAACGAAACATAAATAACTGGCGGAATAAANCGTGAATCGTGACCCTGAGTAAGGTTGAACCAATATTGAATCTTTTGAAAACAAAATCCTTCCCCAATCTCATATCCTAATTTTGCCCAACTAAAAATAGCAGCCAGGCGGATGTAAACGAAACATAAATAACTGGCGGAATAAATGGGAGTATAAAAAGTATAAGAAAGATATACCAAGTCAAGTTTTACAAGTTTTACTTTAAGAAATATTAAATTTTTTCAAAGCCAAGATTACCTTGTCGCACATCCACGTGACCGTTTTCCGTTTCGTTTCGTTTCGGTTCGTTTCGTGTTTTACTGCAAAACGGTAAACGAAACTAAACGAAACGGAAAATTCGTTTCATGAAAACCTAAAAACGGAAACGACAACGAAACGGAAAACGGTTTTTCGTTTCGGTTTAAAACGAAACGGTTGCATCACTAAGTAGGACGAGAAAACAAACATTCGTATTCTGTACGAGTTTAGACTTCAAAGTGATAGGAGCGATTTTTTTAACATATTTTTTCATTTAGGTAACCCTAACATCAGCGCATTTATCAATTGGCGGTTTAAAACTTCTGATGTGTAAATTTTTATACATCCCTGGCATGATGCGAAATTTGGCATAGCGGCCGAACGTTGCCACTTCATCTACATTGTATGTGCCTACTGGATATTGACATGCACAGTAGCCATAGGACGTACGTAATAAAAGTTTGCACGCCCATTGAATAATTATTTGTACAGTACAAGTTATACGTTAAAGCCATCCCTAGTACCCACCTACCTCTCCATAATTCCCACTGCCCTCCCTAGTACCCACCGCCATCCCTACTGCCCACAGCCCTCCTTGCTGCCCACTGCAATTCTACTTCCCACAACCCTTCCTACTGCCCACAACCCTCCCTATTGCCCATAATCATCCCTAAAACTTCATTTCTTAATTCATTCGCAATGCGTATTATTAAATTGGTCTGACATTTTAGCAAAACAGGGTCCGGTTTATCTCTCAAGATGGTGAAATGAAAGGCTAGAAAACAAGATAAGGTTCATTACATCCGAGTGTTCATTCTAACCGAGAGTTTATTAAGACTGAGTTCTTTAAAATTAATGTGCCTATCTCTAGACAGAGACCGGTGGTCTAGGTTCATTATACCCGTGGTTCCATTACACCCCAAGTCATAATCGCCGAGATCCACTGTATTTCTATTTTTTATACATATTTCTTGAATTTTTTATATACAAGGTTGATCAGAAAAGTGTACCACATTTAGAAGTTTACGTTGTGAAGCATATGCAACGGAATAGGAGAATCCCACTCCTCCAACGCATTTTCCATACTCAACACCTCGCCAGATATCTGCCCGCTAATTCAATTAATGACCTACCCGAAGGCTTATTCTTCTCTTCTCAATTCAGTTGACTATTTTGATTTTAATAATTCAATCAGTTGCTTCATTTTAACAGTTAAATTAAATCAATCAATTTAAACAATAAACTTATAACAAACTGGATGGAAACTAAATTCATAAATTTCAAATACTCTCTTTCGAATAGAGTGAGCGGAAAACAAATTTTTTGCCTTGTTTGTGCTTTTGGGATGGTGCATGAGTCTAGACTCTAGACTCTAGAGATAAGGTGCTTGGAGTGGAAAAATCTTTCTCCATAAGGTACACTTTTCTGAACAACCCTGTATCTATACTGTCATTTTAACCGAATCTCTTTGCATATAAGTCTTCAATAAACATAGTTAACTATAAATAAGCTTTGGGCTTCATAAACGATTTGTTCGAAATTTTTTAGCATGTTGTCTAAAGAATGTTGCTTTACATCTACACAATCGACCGTTCTTATATTCCAATCAATGAGTTCAGATGCAACAATCATACCAATTAAAATTTCCATAATTCGAAAGGTTACTGTGCTCAAACCTTGGACTGTAGTTAAAGTTAGGAAGAAAACTATAAAAAGGTAATCCAGGGTTAGACCGATGGCGATTCAAAATCCAATAATAAGGTAATTCCATAGCAACAATTATTTTCCGATCCGCACACATATTCAAAATGTTAGATTAAAATTACATCCTAAAATCGACTTCTCGTATGCCTTATTACAATTAACTGGAAATTGTACAACAACAATATGTTAAAAGAATTCGTAGACTCCCAATCGCAACTCCGCCACTATTTTGTCAGATTTCAGATCGGTTAACATACCGAGTAAGTATAACGTCCTAAAGGATTCTTTCACTTTATGGAATAAAATTCTCTCAGCAGATGAGAGAAGTCTAATAAGAAATGCGTATAGCGCAGGAGACATTTCTTACCTTATCTAACATCAAATACAGTTTTGTGCATTCAACAAGAATCAAAGCTGGGAAAAATTGCAAGATCAAAGGTATACCAGAAAAATTCGTTAGACAAACTGAAAGCACAAAAAGACTACTTATGACACAAAATAAGGAGTCAACTCAAAAATACAGACTTACAGTATGCCCTACACTGCCAGGTCGATCTTTCACTAAGCATATCCGAAGAAAAAACACTCCCACACTTAGAAATTCATAGTCAACCGTCTTCTCTGCTGCTTAACCAATGCCGTCCTCTAGGTAAGACTTAATGAAAACTTTTAATACATCAACGATAAGTGGGTCAACCTGCGGAATTATGTGAACAGTGTGAATTCTGTGGGCTTCAACCACGTACTAAGGACCTGCCAAGCAATGGAGAGACAAAGAAAGAAGTACTTCAAAATGTCCCCTATAGATGGCATACATGTTTCTCAAATACTCCTATCTCGTGGTTTCTTCATACTCGCTCTAAAACTAAAAACCACTTTATCTCAGATACTGTATCTCTTTTCTAACTAAATTACACCCACGCAACTAGCAAATCTTGATAGAGCGAAAGCATAAGTCAAATAACTTGATTGATTGATTCAAATGTTTTCGCACTATAAACTTTTGCCATAATTAAAGCACACCATTCATAAGACATTCTGTCATACTTAAGTTGGCTATTCAATTATTAACGAGCTACAAGCTCACGGTGTTTCTCGACCACTACAAACATTTAATGACATTAAATTTTTTTTTAATTTCAGACACTGCAGAATAAATAGACAGTTTTAGTATTCAATCTTAAAGCTGACCAAAAATGTAAGCTATTCATTTGACATGGTATGACATTTTAGTTTCTAAACTATGTTTTTAACATAATGTCGTATTTCGTGACCTAAGATTAAATATTATTAAGCACAAATTATGGCGTGGTTCTTCCTTAGTAATTGTGATAAAGCTGGTCGCACCATAGTTTCTCATTTTCAATTAGATATGTTTATAATTAAGAGAACTCATCCTAATTATGTCCATTATTTTCAAAATTTGAAATACTTCGACATTTCTTCAAAATTTTTTTTTGAAAAGTGACTGAGATGGGGATAAGATAGAACTTTCTATTACAACTAATGGGGAAATTGATGAATTTGGTCACATGTTTTTACATTTGGTCCACAAATACATATTCACTTAATGGAACAACATAACATGGAATGTTGCGAAACTAGTCTGACAACGCCAACGACTTAAAAAATGCTCTAAGTCAATTTACAATTAATTTTGAACACCAACGAAGTTGAGGTACGTTTTGGCAACATCTATTGTTTTCAACTACCACAACCCTCAAATAAGAGGAAAATTGAATGCACATCAACGTCATGAAGTTGGAGTTCTTGAAGAAGAACTACCCCATGGAAACTACTCCAACATTCGACTTTCGTTCTAGAACAAAACGGACACAAAAGTTCCAAATCAATTCTGATAGCAACAAAATCATATTGGACATAATGCATCCAATGTAAATAACAAAAAATGAAATTAATTTATTACTTCCTAAATGAAGTGGCTTAACTATTTTGTTGTTAAGAATAGGTGCATTTCTTGACAAATATTTCTTCCAGTCTTCCCAGAATCCTAGAACTCCACTGGCAAAAAGTCGATGAAACCGATCGTAAAATAGGTGAGTCTTATCCCAGTGCATAGGGTACATTGACCAGGTATGTGGAATAGATAATATTGTCTCTTTACCAAAATATAACTCTTTCTTAAGGGTATTTTGTTTTAGAAATCTTGATGCTGCTCTTGTTAGACGTATTCCTTCATTTATGTAGATGGATTTAGAACACTTAGCAAATTCTTTGGGGACGGTGTAAGTGTGCCAACGCGTATTCCTCTGAATATAAATACTGTCAACGATTCTCTTGTATAATAAATGGGTTGATGTATTCTTGTTGTGCTTTAAGCTGTCAAGCATTGAAGTCACAATGGTGTTCCTACCGTAAAGATGAAGAATTAGTGAGTGGTTAAATTTCACCAATCTGTTTTCCAAAAACTTTGGGGAATATTTGACTATATCCGGATGCGATGAATGTTTTGTCATATCTACGGGGAGCAGAACTTTGTAGCTTTTATTCAAAGCGCTCTCAATATTGACCAATTGATTGATATGTAGAGGAGCAGTAAGATCTGAAGTTGTAATACTTCGATACAAATTTGTCAACACCAAACTTTCAAGTAACAATGAAACCAGAACTAATTTAAATTGGTACAAATTGTTTAAAATCTTGGACATCGAGATATTTTGTTCGAAAATTATAGCCAAAATAATTTGAAGCGGGCAATCTCGTGTAGCCTTAACTCTTATAAAATATGTCAAAATAAAAAATGTTAATGTGAGACTCAATAAAAGAAAAATCCATATAAGTTTTGGGAAGGAAGTCACAAATGTTGTGAGATTTAAATAATCATTTGCTCCATCACACGTTATAAAATTATAATTATAATGATCAGTTACGAATTGGTACGAATTCGGTATGTTTTCTCGTAGAGAGCTTTCAGGATTAATATTTACAACTCTAACCTTATTGAAACTTTTCATTAAACCAAAGTTGTTTGCATCTAAAACTACAGCATTATGTACTATGCTTAAGACCATGCCAACTGCATAGTAGATCATTCTCTCAAACGTTGCACCGCGGTATGATTTTACGAAGTATTTCTTATCGATTCTTCCATGAAATTGGCCATTGTATAAGTAATCTACATTTGCTTCGGACACACCAAAATATATTGTGCAATTGCTTGTAATTATTCTATTGTAAATAAAGTCAATAGTATGCCTTGTTGAAAACTTATCATCTATAATTAGATATTTATAGATTTTGTGTGTAATGACATTAGCACAAGGATTTGTGACACCGACTGTGAACTCTATAGAATCTATTTTTATTTTCAATTGCGAAACTCCAAGCAAAATAGTTATATTTCGCTTTGTAGGTATAGCCATGTTGAATCTCGGTGGTACAACACCATTTTGTAAGTCATTTACGGTAATAAAGTAAAAGAATCGTGTAGAACATTCTGAATACACTCCTATACAACCGAACAACCATGCTAGTGAGTCGTACGTATTTTGAATGTCTATTTGACTTGGGGGATTCCACAAATATGTCACATGACATCGACGTTTTTGAAGTGTCCAATGAATATAAGTTAACTGTTCACTAGTTCGGTTGCTACTAAATCGGTTTCTGTTTGGGTTAAATCGCATCATAGGAATTGAAATATGTGGAGAATTGTTATGATTATTGAATTCAACAATACTAGTAGAACAGAATTCAAATCCTGTAAAAATTTTCTGATACAAGAAAGTAGAATAAAATTGTGCAGCCACACTGCATGTTACGAAAAATGAACTTACTATTACATTTTTCATTGGTGTTTGCGATTTTCCGTACAAAATTTGTAGAATACTTTGATGTTTATCAAATATTTTTTTTGGTATTTATGACTTCAGCATTAATTTAAGATACACATGTAGGGAATAAAATTGCTTGTAAAAATATTAAACAAAGTAAAAATATATTTCAAACATAGATTATAGGTAAAAAAAAAACTCTAATTCAACAAAATGTAATATAATCACTATAATTTCTAATAGTAAATACTATGAAATTTAATGATGTAATGAGAAAATTGTGATTTGAATTACTGGGAGATGTAATGCGTAATTTTTAATTTGGTTATTTTAGTGAAGTAATGTGCCCACCTATGCTACATTTATTTCTATCACTGGATGGTACAATAATTGGTTCCAGATTGATTGTAAAGTTGTTCACTTATTTTGTTTAAAACCACAAACTGTAGGTATCCAAATATACAGAAATGGGGTTATTAACAGTTTCAATTAAGAAAAATATTTCACAATTTTCACTTGACTGGCTATTGTTTTACGTTTCAACTGAAGTGTTGTAGTGTTGTCCATGACTCCCAGTTTGGCCGGAGTCAGAGTCATTGACTCTGGGAGTCATGGCTCTGACTCCTTGAATTTTGGGAGTCGACTCTGAGTCATAGTCAGAGTTATGACTCTCGACTCCGAGGTCACATAACACAAAAATGGAACATAGGGTGGGAAAATCTGAAACTAAAATTTTTTATACGTTTAGTCAAGTTTCCTTGACAACAAGAAACTAAATTTATCCACGTTCATCATGTTAAATAAATAATTCATAATTTTTTTTAAATACTTCTTTGTAAAAATAACTATCGAAATAATATTTGCATGTAAATTTTGTTTGCCACTCCGTTGCCATACCTTGGATCTGAATGTCGACCAACATTCATGAAAAACATTTGTAATTTAAAAAAATTTACGACATATGTTGTAACCTAATGAAAGTTTATTTTTTAGTTTCTTTTTATCAAGGAACCTTGCGTTGAGTGATTAAAGTAGGTAAGAAAAAAAAAGTAAAAAAAAATAGTTCCATATGTCCATGTGCGCATGTTTCAAAGGAGTCATGACTCCCAAGTCTGGGAGTCGACTCTCAGAGTCATGACTCTGACTCCCAAAACCCGTGGAGTGAGAGTCATCAAATGACTCCCGACTCCCAAAAACCTTGGGAATCAGAGTCAGCGTCAGAGTCATGGAGAACACTAAAGTGTTGCGAGGAGGTTGCATAGATGGCCAACAAAATAATATTAGATTACACTCCACAGGCTTCCATTCCAACTATCCATACTTAAACCATTTTTTTTTGCAAATGCATTAGTCGAGGTTAAGCCTAACTTGCAGAATAAAGTAGCCATCCAACAGGGAGTTTTGTGGGAAACAGCGATAACTGTTCAGGATTTTCAGATATTTTTATTTGGCGCGGTGTTGTATGATTCTGTAAAGCCAAGATTTCCTAAATGTTCTTGATACACAACTAAAATCATTATGGTTATATTTGCACTAATAATTTTTGGAGTCAGTTGGTGAAAGTAGAAAATTATCAAGTGGTTAAACAAGTTTTACTACCAACACATCCTAATTTCCTGAAGTGATAATTAAACCGAGGATATTGGAAAATAAATGAGAGAATCAAATTAATAATGATAAGTGCTATAATTGTTAGTGGTAAGTGGGTTTTATAAGTAAAGTTATTTGACTTTCTAAGCTCAAAATCCACGTTATGTTGAGTGATATTTTAAATTCATATTGTTACAGTAATATTATCGTTATAGACATTTTAGTTAGAGGTACAATTACAGACTATATATGATTAAAGAGGCGATTTCGCTTTCGTTGAAGACAAACTACGGTTTAAAGTTTGTTACTTTGTGTCGAAAGTTAACCGAAAACTTTATTAGACGGATTTCTGTAAAACTATTTGACTCCTGAAATGTCTAGGTGTAATTAATTCTCACATCATGCTATAGCAAGAATAGTACCATAATTTTCAGAGTTTGTTAGTTGAAATTTTACACAACCTAAACCCGAAAACACTAATTGAAACACCCGTCACATGCGGAGCTTAATTTTCCGTCAACCTTTGTGTTCATCATTCCGCTTGCAGAAAAACGTAAAAATAAACTTTAAAAGTGATGATTTTGCGTTCCAACTATCGTTTCACAATTCTTCTGAGTTTTTCTAATTAAATCGAGTTTTATTTTTAAGAAAAGCTTGAACGGGCTTCCTCCTCACTTTTAGAAGCAGGAGAATGCATGCATCATCCTCTAGAAAAAGTTACAATCCATTTTATGTTAGTGGTTTTGAGTTTGAATAATCAAAAACTATTTCAAATATATACATATTTTTTAATTTTACGACGTTAAACATTGTTCAACAAGACGAAACGCTCAAACTCTTTTTGTCATACCTAAAAACTGAAAAAAATTTCCAAATATATTGGTCAAAAAACATTTTAAATTTTCATATTTCCTTGAATAATTATTATCATTTCATGAAATTAGGATGCTATTTTTAAGTAAAATTGTGAGAAAGTTGAACTTTTCTTTGGGATAAACTTGATTAAATTACATAGAAAGCAACATGCACTTCCTTACAAAAATTTCATAAGCCTGAACTGACTGAGAGGTAAAACTACTTTTTCCAAAATTTAGACATTGGAGCTACATGCTACTGGAATTAATTTCCCAGTTGGCTTGACTTTTATTTGAAAACCCTGTTACGAAAGTAAAAAAAAACAGCATGTAAATTCTCTCTCAAGTTTTCATGAAATTATTTTTGAAAGTAATTGATTTGAGATACGCTTTGTTTGAGAAACTGCGTTTTACCCTTAAATTTTATTCTTTCATTATGCATCAACTATGATACTAGCTCATATGTACTCGTTAAGTACATTGGATGAGGCAACTTTGCATTTCGGGGACGACTTTGCACAAACCTGAGAAGACATTAATGGACCCGTAACTTCAATCATTGTCAATATTTTTAATTAGTTGTAACTGAATTCTCAGATGAGTGTGTCAGAGCCCGTACTTAATGGTTGAGAGTGAAATAAGTATGAGTTTTTCATTTAGTTTTTATAAGTTTTATTTTATTTTCTATTTCGCCGTATTTTTCAAACATTGAAAACTTTAACTCCTGAAGACGGCGTTACTGAAGGTTTCAAAGAACGACAAAGCGGAGGATCTTAGGAAATTAGTTTGGTACAACGAAGTTGCCTTACCTTGTGAGAAAAATCGTTAGTCATTTACCCGTTAAAAACTAACTACAAATTTATATCAAGCTTTGTTAATTGGGGCTACATTACACAATCTGCTAACTTCTCACTTCTGTTCTGATTCGATAATTTTATTCTAGCAGTTAGTTAGAGCATATAGATAAACGGTTTTGTCACGTCGCAAGTATAACTAGACATCGTAAAATTTATGTAAAGCTGTCCAAGCGGTCAATCACTCAGAAATACGGTACAAATCAACAAAATTCTACGCATTTGACAGAGCCACTTTGACCGCTTTTTTGGTATATGAAACTGAAGCTGAAAATGTTAAGCGATTTATATAAGGACCAGCTAGACAAAGTTCTACTCTACATACCTTAGCTACAGGAATGAATGATCGTTGAATTTATGACAAACAAGCATAAGAGACTGCAAGTTACACAAGTCATTGAAATCACACAGAATGACAAGGTTGTATATTTTTGGCGATATGACGTTTGCTAAATGAACTGATTATCATACCTAAAGTTTGGAACAGTTGGCGTATTACAAGTTATTCAGAAACTACCTGCACCAAAATTGCTTCAACAGAGGCAATTGGAGCAAAATTGCTTCAATTTTCTGCAAATTTAGCATGGTTGAAATAATTTAAATTAGAATTTAAACAGAGATAACTGACTAAATTATATGGAAATTTTGTGCATTGTAAGACAAAAATAATATTTTTGTGCAAATATACCCCTCTTGTTGCATTAGCTGTGTTTAAATACATAAATTGATTAGGGTGCAACGCTATAGACAAACTTTCACGTGAAAACATTCTTGGGGCGAATTTGACAGCGCACACACTCTGAACCAAAAATTAAGGGCACACTGAACTCATTAATTAATGGTCAGCTTTTGTTAAAATATTCCAAGTATAATAACATTTGTATAACTAAAAATACTCAAACAGACTTTAACATGGTGTTGCTTCTAAGGTGAAATTCCGATGGTGTTGTGCAACTCGCCCTGTTATAACAGGGCGTATACACATAATTTGACTTAAGTAACGTGACTCTCCTAAATCTTCATCGGAGTATCTTGGTAAGCATAAAAAAATTGCATTGGAAGCAATTCTTACAAGTGATCATGAACTCCTTCAACAAACATTAACTCGGGCAATGGGTAGACACATCTCTTCCAGCCGAAAATTTTCCACGACAAATATCAAGCTGTTATTTGATCAACAACCTTATCTAAATAAGAAGATAAAACACCAGATTGAGAAAACTGTTGTTTAAATGGTCTGTGTGAATCGTGGTTCATTCTTTCTCAAATTTAATCATCTCACATTTGTGGCGCATTCTCAAAACAAAAATGGTTTCCGATTAGATTCATTTTAAAAGTAGAAAACAAAACTACACCAATCCAAAAAGTTGGTTCGATTTTTAAATCAAAAACCGAAACTGAAACCGTTGTTTCTGTATGGTTTGAAAGGAAATGTGTGTATCGCGAAACACTTGTTGCAAGGTAATGCAACCAAAGAGAGTGTTACAATTCAGAATCAAAATTGTAAGGAAACGTCTGTAATTCAGTTTAAATAAAGTTAACGATACTAATTCTGGTAATCACCTTAATGGCATAATTTGATTCTCTTTATTAACTTAGGAAAACTTACTACGTGCTGAAAAAGAACATCAAAGACAACATTAGGTATTACAGTTTGTTGTCTTTGAAACTGAATTGGTTATACTGATTAAGTACATTTTTGTTTAACAATACCATGTAAATTGAAAATTGCTTTTTTCCATTTTGTTTCTGAGCAAACTTCAACATTTAATATAGAGGTTTAGTCATAATGTTAAATTCCCTTTAGTCTATCATAAAAATTTAAGTTGTTCATTTGGATGGGATGGATATCTAAGTTTTTAAAATAGTGTGCAAATAATGTCGTTTCGTGACATGGAGCTAATATTCATAGTGCTTATGGATACTCCTTCAACTTTAGATTTTTTCCAGCACGAAATTGAAATGAAACTCAAAGCAAAGTCTGTTTGTAACACAATCATAGTGAACATAATGCACGCACGCAAATAACAAACCTTAAAATTAAGGTTAATACTACAGTGGATTAACTCCTATATTAAACACAAATTGAAGATATTTATTACAGCCGAAATCTACTCTACTATATGAAGTGCTTAACTTTTGAATTTTTGAGAATAGGTGTATTTTTTGAGAAATATAGCATCCCATTTTTCCAGAATACTAAAAATCCAATGTCATGAAATTGATAGAACCAAGTGTAAAAATGGTGGGTCTTATCTCAGTGCATGGTATACAATGACCTGGTACCTGGAATAGATAACATTATTTCTCTTCTAAAGCATAATCCTTTTTTAAGTATATTTTATCATCGAAATCTTGATGCTGTTCTCGTGAGATGTATCTATGTAGATAGATTTGGAGCACTTAGCAAATTAATTGTGGACTGCGTAAGTAATATATCATTGCGTATGCCTCTGTATATAAATGCTGTCAAAGATTCTTTTGTATTAAAATGGGTGGTAATCCGTAGCAACAGTAAACTTCAACTACAATATCTATTTCCGCATTCCTCTTATTATGTCAAGTATTTCTCATTGGATGTAAGGGTAGAGTAATTTTATACATTGAAGTCGCCTCCAATTCGTCAACGCAGTGAATATGATGTCTCACTTTGAATCTAATGTGTCTCATCTCTATGCGTTTCCTGATATTATATGAAGTGTTTCTCCCTGGTTCTAAGAAAAGAGTAAATTTGTACGAAAATTGCCTCCAGAGGAGTAGGCACGAAGGGAACATCTAACGGGATTAAATCAGATTAACCTGAATATTTGCGTGATAGTAGTATAAGTCTAAACAAGTCTCAAATGGGCTCCAGAAATTTTATCACCCATCTAATGTCACATGCAGCTGTACATGTATTTTGGTCCAATCGACTTGAAACTCGGTATATAACCAAGTATATTACCATCCTGTTAAATGTTTAAATAAGACTCAAAAAGATCTATTGAGTGATATAACTTCCTGAGGTCACCCAAGGACACATACAGTTGTTCATGTGTTTTGGTTCAATCGATTTGAAACATTGCACATAACTAGGCATTACTATGAAGAGAATGTTTAAACATTTTCAGGATGATAATACCTAGCTATACCTATGTTTCTTTCAGATTATATAAAACTGAGATATTAATCCCACAAAATTATCTGCCTGTATGTGAATTTATCTAACAAAACTTTCTGCCTGTATGGGAATTTATTAACCAAAATTTTCTTCCTGTATGGAAATTTATCCAACAAAATTTTCTGCCTGTGTGAAAATTTATCCAACAAAATTTTCTGCCTGTACGAATTTTTATTCAACAAAATTTTCTGCTTATATGAATATTTATCCAACAAAATTTTCTGCCTCTATGAAAATTTATCCAACAAAATTTTCCAATTTTCAATTCTTTTGTATTGGTCTGCTTCTCATAATAAATCAACTTTTCGCATAATGTCTCTATGTATATGAGTTCATGTCTCTGTATATGGCGTCGAGTATGCCATGTAGTTCTATATCCCAATAAAGATGGGGGGGGGGGGTTCATGGCATGGTAGTGTTGCTTTTCAATGGAGATGGAGTTTATGTTTCTATGAATATGGTGTGGAGTACATCTACTCGTCACCATGTTTTTTTATTATTGCTGCCATGAAAAAAAGATGGCCGTCGTGATATACGCCATCTTTTACAGTTGTGGTTGCCATTAAGGATGGCCGTTAAACAAGGGGAAAAAAATTAATTTATGGGGTAAATATGAAGTTTTTTTAGTTATTGACAAGAGTTGAGTTTAGAAAGAGGATGATCATAATCATACTGGTGTGTACTGAAATGGTATTGGGACCCTAAAATATTTTGTTCGAAAATAATTGCCAAAATTATTTGAAGTGGGGAGTCTCGTGTAACCCAGACTGTAATGAAATATTTCAAAATAAAAAATGTTAATGTGAGACTCAATAAAATAAGAATCCATATAAGTTTTGGGAAGGAAGTCACAAATGCTGTAAGTGATAAATAAGTATGTGCTCCATCACACGTTATAAAATTATAGTTATACTAATCAGTGAAAATCTGGTAAAGATTCGATAGATTTCCTCGGAGAGAGCTTTCAGGATTAATATTTACGACTGTAACATTATTGAAACTTTTCATTAGACCAAAGTTTTTAGCATCTAAAATGACATCATTGTGTACTATGTTTAGTATCATGCCAATTCCATAGTAGATCATTTCCCCAAACGTTGAACTGCGGTATGATTTTGCGAAATATTTCTTACCGATTTTCCCATAAAACTTGCCCTTGTATAAGNCAAACGTTGAACTGCGGTATGATTTTGCGAAATATTTCTTACCGATTTTCCCATAAAACTTGCCCTTGTATAAGTATTCCACATTTGCTTCAGACACAGCAAAATATATTGTACAAGATCCTGTAATTATTTTATTGTAAATAGAATCAATAGTATGCCTTGTTGAAAACTTATCATCTATAATTAAGTATTTATAGATTTTGCGTGTAATGACTTTAGCACAAGGATTTGTGACACCGACTGTGAATTCTATGAAATTTTTTTTGATTTTCAATCGCGAAACTCCAAGCAAAATAGTCATATTTCCCTTTCTAGGTATAGCCATGTTGAATCTTGGTGGTACAACTCCATTTTGTAAGTTATTTACGGTGATAAAGTAAAAGAATATTGTAGAACATTCTGAATGTTTTCCAAAACAACCGAACAACCATGCTAATGAATCATATGTATTTTGAACGTGTAGTTGACTTTGGGGATCCCACAAATAAGTCACGTAACATCGGTTCTTTTGAAATGCCAAACGCATATAACTTAACTGTTGAACAGTTCGGTTGCTACTGAATTGGTTCCTATTTGGATTGAACCGCATTATCGGAATCGAAATATATGAAGAATTCCATAGGTTATTATATTCGACAATAGTGATGGAACATGATTCAAATCCAGTAAAAATTTTCTGATACAAGAAACTATCTTCAAATTGTGAAACCACATTGCTTGTTACGTAAATCAATAAAAAATTAAAAACTGTTGCCATTGCTAAAGGCCTTGTTGGTTCGAATAAAATTCAACTAAATGTTTGGGTTATAAGTTTCAAAGCAGCAAGATTTATGACTTTGTAATAAATGAAATTTTCAGAAACAACATACTGAAATTTGTGCTTACTTAACTTAATTTTTCTATTGTAAAATCAAATTTGGAAATTTTTATTATTGGCAGCTCCCCTGCAATTGCTACTCTGCCATTATAGACATTTAATTTTTATAACCAAGCACCAGATACCTTGAAATCTATAACATACATAGCATTATTAAAANCATTATAGACATTTAATTTTTATAACCAAGCACCAGATACCTTGAAATCTATAACATACATAGCATTATTAAAACCCAAAAGCGGAGCTTCAAAAATTATCTACTGAATAATGTATTTCAAATTACAAAATTAAGCACGTCAGTTAGTATAGAATGTCCACCAAAAAATAAACATGGCTGCCATGCTATATAGTTCTAAGGATGGCCGTTTAAGAAGGGGGAAAATTAATTTATGGGGTAAATATGAAGTTTTTTTTAGTTATTGACAAGAGTTGAGTTTAGAAAGAGGATGATAATAATCATACTGGTGTTTACTGAAATGGTATTGGGACCCTTAGTTTTATTTTTTTTAAACTCAAAATTTCTGAAAAGTTTATCATATGTCTAGTTGATTGACATTAACTTTTGAAAATCAATTTATACCTGTATGTGTGATACATCAAAATTTCCATAGTCGTGTTGGCTTTAAGCCTGTGTTAACACATTTGACACTCGATACCGGAAAATTAACTTGTACACTTTTGTGTAATATATCAAAATTTTGGTTTTCGTATTTCCTATACGGTAGTATATAGGATTCATGCTGTAAACGATACACTTACCAGATATTTTGGATCCAAGGGAGATAAAAAATTAATAAAATTCTAGATATTTTTGTTCTATACGACTGTGGCTGTTATGATGATGGTGATGATGATGATGGCCGCCATTATATAATTCCATACACGTGTTGTTTCGTTTCAAGGTCATGCGAGTTTTTTCGCCCTTATATTTTGTTTATAAGAGTTTATGTTAATACTGTGCGAGTTTGTACTCTTAGGCATTTAGTACACGTATTTTCCAGTCTCTTTTTCAATATTCCAGTATTTAATTTAATCTGCTCGTCAGAAATTGGGGTAACTATACAAAGGGATTATACTGACAATATTTTGAAGCTAAAAAGAAATATGACAAGTGTGTTCCTAATCCTGTTTTTTGAACGTCCAGTGCCCTCTTGTGTACAATAAATGAACTTTTTCAACTTGATTTTTGTGCTTTCCGCTACCTTTCTCAAAGAGCAGTTTTTATTATTCTCTAGTTTCCTCAAGCAGAGCAGTCCATTTTACAAATGTGATATGTATAGTTCCACCAGAGTTCCACCAGACTTCCACCGGAGTTCCACCAGACTTCCACATCAGTTCCACTGAACTTCCACCAAAATCCTTTTATTCTGTCTACTTTTCATGTGATTAGATACAAAATGAGATTGAGGTGAGGCTTCTATATATATTTTGGCTTTAATATTAACACGAGTGGTACGCAGTATATATTTTTTGTTCACAATTTGATATTTTTGCTTCAAAAGTCAACTCAAAAATGTAAAACTCAACCAAATGGTTCCACTAAACGTCAGGCTTGTACACAATCTCTCAAGCCAGGTCTGCGTTCAAAGATTAGTGCTTAATAGACAGTTTGCTTACTCCACGTGGACCTAATTTCTATAACCAGCCAATAACAAGTACTCTTCCACCTCTAATACAAATACGCCTACCCCATTCTCATCCATTTTAGTCTACTTAATTGAATCAAATATCAAGAAAAATGGTTAGTAGAGATTTAATAAATAATGAAAAGTTTTGTAATTGTTTATTTACAAACTCAAGCACAAGTTATTTACAGAGAATTAGTCATAACATACACTTGGGATAATTTTCATTTGAGCTGGAAAATGCGGTGGAGAAGAAATTTCCTGTTTCTACAACGTACACCATTTCCTCAAAAATTAAAAAATAAAACGACTGAGGTTCAATTCAAATTTTTTCATTTTAAATGCTTTATTTCAAATTTACACACCCTAAACTTTAAACTCCCTTTAACTCCCTTTAAGATAAGTATCCACACTACCCGTTTCTTGAAAAATGAAATTTTATATATAGAAACACTTAGGTCAAGTTTAGGGTGTGTAAATATAAGCAGATACTTTGTATCCAAGACTTTGTCTTACCCTTTTGGAAATAAGAGAATCGAAGAATAGTTAAAGGGATCAAAGGGATTTCTTTGAAAATGTAAGATATTAGTTGTAATAAAATTGAACGTTCAAAAAACAACATTAGGAACACACTTGTCATATTTCTTTTTAGCTTCAAAATATTGTCAGTATAATGCCTTTGTATAGTTACCCCAATTTCTGACGAGCAGATTAAATTAAATACTGGAATATTGAAAAAGAGACTGGAAAATACGTGTACTAAATGCCTAAGAGTACAAACTCGCACAGTATTAACATAAACTCTGATAAACAAAATATAAGGGCAAAAAAACTCGCATGACCTTGAAAGGAAACACAACACGTAATGTATGGAATTATATAATGGCGGCCATCATCATCATCACCATCATCATAACAGCCACAGTCGTATAGCACAAAAATTTCTAGAATTTTATTAATTTTTTATCTCCCTTGGATCCAAAATATCTGGTAAGTGTATCGTTTACAGCATGAATCCTATATACTACCGTATAGGAAATACGAAAACCAAAATTTTGATATATTACACAAAAGTGTACAAGTTAATTTTCCGGTATCGAGTGTCAAATGTGTCAACACAGGCTTAAAGCCAACACGACTATGGAAATTTTGATGTATCACACATACAGGTACAAGTTGATTTTCAAAAATTAATGTCAATCAACTAGACATATGATAAACTTTTCAGAAATTTTGAGTTTAAAAAAAATAAAACTAAGGGTCCCAATACCATTTCAGTAAACACCAGTATGATTATTATCATCCTCTTTCTAAACTCAACTCTTGTCAATAACTAAAAAAACTTCATATTTACCCCATAAATTAATTTTTTTTTCCCTTGTTAAACGGCCATCCTTAATGGCAACCACAACTGTAAAAGATGGCGTATATCACGACCCCCATCTTTTTTTCATGGCAGCAAAAATAAAAAAAACATGGTGACGAGTAGATGTACTCCACACCACATTCATAAAACATAAACTCCATCTCCATTGAAAAGCAACACTACCATGCCATGAACCCCCCCCCCCCATCTTTATTGGGATATAGAACTACATGGTATACTCGACGCCATATACAGAGACATGAACTCATATACATAGAGACATGAACTCCATCTCCATTTGAAAATAGCACTATCATACCATGAAGGGATATATAGAACTATATAGCATGGCAGACATGTTTGTTCTTTGGTGGACATTCTATACTAACTGACATGCTTAATTTTGTAATTTGAAATACATTATTCAGTAGATAATTTTTGAAGCTCCGCTTTGGCTTTTAATAATGCTATGTATGTTATAGATTTCAAGGTATCTGGTGCTTGGTTATAAAAATTAAATGTCTATAATGGCAGAGTAGCAATTGCAGGGGAGCTGCCAATAATAAAAATTTCCAAATTTGATTTTACAATAGAAAAATTAAGTTAAGTAAGCACAAATTTCAGTATGTTGTTTCTGAAAATTTCATTTATTACAAAGTCATAAATCTTGCTGCTTTGAAACTTATAACCCAAACATTTAGTTGAATTTTATTCGAACCAACAAGGCCTTTAGCAATGGCAACAGTTTTTAATTTTTTATTGATTTACGTAACAAGCAATGTGGTTTCACAATTTGAAGATAGTTTCTTGTATCAGAAAATTTTTACTGGATTTGAATCATGTTCCATCACTATTGTCGAATATAATAACCTATGGAATTCTTCATATATTTCGATTCCGATAATGCGGTTCAATCCAAATAGGAACCAATTCAGTAGCAACCGAACTGTTCAACAGTTAAGTTATATGCGTTTGGCATTTCAAAAGAACCGATGTTACGTGACTTATTTGTGGGATCCCCAAAGTCAACTACACGTTCAAAATACATATGATTCATTAGCATGGTTGTTCGGTTGTTTTGGAAAACATTCAGAATGTTCTACAATATTCTTTTACTTTATCACCGTAAATAACTTACAAAATGGAGTTGTACCACCAAGATTCAACATGGCTATACCTAGAAAGGGAAATATGACTATTTTGCTTGGAGTTTCGCGATTGAAAATCAAAAAAAATTTCATAGAATTCACAGTCGGTGTCACAAATCCTTGTGCTAAAGTCATTACACGCAAAATCTATAAATACTTAATTATAGATGATAAGTTTTCAACAAGGCATACTATTGATTCTATTTACAATAAAATAATTACAGGATCTTGTACAATATATTTTGCTGTGTCTGAAGCAAATGTGGAATACTTATACAAGGGCAAGTTTTATGGGAAAATCGGTAAGAAATATTTCGCAAAATCATACCGCAGTTCAACGTTTGAGGAAATGATCTACTATGCAATTGGCATGATACTAAACATAGTACACAATGCTGTCATTTTAGATGCTAAAAACTTTGGTCTAATGAAAAGTTTCAATAATGTTACAGTCGTAAATATTAATCCTGAAAGCTCTCTCCGAGGAAATCTATCGAATCTTTACCAGATTTTCACTGATCANTGTCATTTTAGATGCTAAAAACTTTGGTCTAATGAAAAGTTTCAATAATGTTACAGTCGTAAATATTAATCCTGAAAGCTCTCTCCGAGGAAATCTATCGAATCTTTACCAGATTTTCACTGATTAGTATAACTATAATTTTATAACGTGTGATGGAGCACATACTTATTTATCACTTACAGCATTTGTGACTTCCTTCCCAAAACTTATATGGATTCTTATTTTATTGAGTCTCACATTAACATTTTTTATTTTGAAATATTTCATTACAGTCTGGGTTACACGAGACTCCCCACTTCAAATAATTTTGGCAATTATTTTCGAACAAAATATTTNTTTCATTACAGTCTGGGTTACACGAGACTCCCCACTTCAAATAATTTTGGCAATTATTTTCGAACAAAATATTTCCATGTCCAAGAAATTGAGAAATTTGTACCACGTTAAACTTGTTCTGGTTCCATTACTATTTGTAAGTTGACAAATTTGTATCGAAGTATTGTAACCTCAGATCTTACTGCTCCCCTACATATCAATCAATTGGTCAATATTGAGAACGCTTTGGATCAAAACTACAAAGTTCTGCTACCGTATATCATAAAACAGTCATCGCATCCGGATTTAATCAAATACTCTCCAAAGTTTTTGGAAACTAGAAAGGTAAAATTTAATCATTCAGTAATTCTTCATCTTTACGGTAGGAACACCATTGTCACTTCAATGATTGAGAGTTTAAAGCACAATACTAATACATCAACTCATTCATTATACAAGAAATTCATTGATAGCATATATATTCAGAGGATTACCCCTTTGTATAATTACACCGTTCCGAATGAATTTGCTAAGTGCTCCAAATCCATCTACATAAATGAAGGAATACGTCTAGTGAGAGCAGCATCAAGATTTTTAAGGCAAAATACTCTTAAAAAAAAGCTTTATTTCGGGAAAGAGACAATCTTATCTATTCCCCGCATCTGGTCAATGTATCCAATGCATTGGGATAAGACTGACTTATTTTACGATCGTTTTCATCGATGCTTTACCAGTGGACTTCTAGGATTCTGGGAAAATTGGAGAAATTATTTGTCAAGAGATGTACCATTTCATAACAATTTAGAAGTTAAGCCACTTCATTTAGGTAGTAATAAACTAATTTCAATATTTATTATTCACAGTGTTTGCATTATGTTCACCATGATTATGTTACTATCAGAGTTGATTTGGAACTTCTACACCCATTCTGTGCTTGAACGAAAATCCAGAGTTGAAGCAGTTTCCATGATCACTTGTACTATAAATATTTAATTTTATGTAACGAAAGGTGACATTATTTTAGAATCTAGTTTAAAAACTATACTGTCAAATCCTGTCAAATGAATCGTTTAATTGGATACATGAGTCCCTGAAAAAATGCTAATGTCTTTGTATAATCATATGACACGGTACATAGTAATCANGAAAAAATGCTAATGTCTTTGTATAATCATATGACACGGTACATAGTAATCAAAAGTATTCAGTTGCCATGATTATTAATTGTGAAACCATGTATTATCTCAACAATTCTTCACAAATAAAGCAGATCGGAACTAGATTTGTTTCACAGAATTAGTAGCAGAATAGAACATGTTTTGAGAGGTCATTCTCCCCTTAGCTCATTCTCCTTTTCAAAATTACAAAAAAACTTTTCGTTGTTAAACGAAAAACTTTTTCGTTTAACAACGTGAAAGGTAAATTATGTTCCACTTTAAAGTTTACTGTGCTTTCTTAGACTTTGTCCAAAAATGACCAAAGTGACTTAATGCGGAAAGTGGGACGGAAGCTGACCAACTACATGTAAGCTACTAGTTCAATGTACTATTAGTTAACTTTCTAAAGCAAAGCCCGGCGTTTCGGGCTCATAGCTCTGGACTTTTGCTCACTCGGGCTCTTGTATGAATAACACTAAACCAATTGGGTGTAATGGTAAAGAGGAGTGGAAGCAATATTAGTTGGACTAATAAGGTGATTATAAAAAAAGAGTCCGAGCAGAACCTAAAGGGAAATTTTAAAAGAGCTGGAGGAAAACCTGACTAAGAGAGCATTTAAAACAGAGTCTGAGCTCGGACAGAACCCAGGAGAGAATTTTCAAAAGAGAACGAGCAAGAGCGGAGATCAAGAGAGAGCCAAGGACGTTTGTATGCGCCATACTGTGCATGCGAAATGGATTTTTTCATACATTACACAGTAGGCGTTTGCATGCGCAATAAGTAATGGACCTGCAAAGTGGACATACTTCTTATTACTTCCTATTGTATGCATGCTTATTACGTACTATATGTGCACAGTAAAGTTTTGTGCTGTGCGTATTGTATGTACAGCGTTTCGAAAGAATCTGCGCAGAGCCCAAAAAAGAATTTTCATAAGATTCCGAATCCGACCAGAGCACAAGGAAAATTTTCAAAAAGAATACGAGCACGAGCAGAGCTCAAAAACTGTGTTTGAAAAAAAAACACGAGTCAGACCAGAGCTCAATAGAACAATTTGTCGGGACTGAGTTTTTGTCCATTATATTTGTGCTATTACTTCCGGAATCCACTGTAATTTTAGTCCAACTGCAAAGAAATAGGTTACAGTACTGCAGACTAGGNCAGAGTCTGAGCTCGGACAGAACCCAGGAGAGAATTTTCAAAAGAGAACGAGCAAGAGCGGAGATCAAGAGAGTGCCAAGGACGTTTGTATGCGCCATACTGTGCATGCGAAATCGATTTTTTCATACATTACACAGTAGGCGTTTGCATGCGCAATCAGTAATGGACCTGCAAAGTGGACATACTTCTTATTACTTCTTATTGTATGCATGCTTATTACGTACTATATGTGCACAATAAAGTTTTGTGCTGTGCGTATTGTATGTACAGCGTTTCGAAAGAATCTGCGCAGAGCCCAAAAAAGAATTTTCATAAGATTCCGAATCCGACCAGAGCACAAGGAAAATTTTCAAAAAGAATACGAGCACGAGCAGAGCTCAAAAACTGTGTTTGAAAAAAAAACACGAGTCAGACCAGAGCTAAATAGAACAATTTGTCGGGACTGAGTTTTTGTCCATTATATTGGTGCTATTACTTCCGGAATCCACTGTAATTTTAGTCCAACTGCAAAGAAATAGGTTACAGTACTGCAGACTAGGNGTGCTATTACTTCCGGAATCCACTGTAATTTTAGTCCAACTGCAAAGAAATAGGTTACAGTACTGCAGACTAGGCTACCTCCCACAGCATTTCACTTTTGGTTCTATAATACCAACAAATATTTATAGATCTTTTAGACCTATTGGCAATACAATCTATTTCATACCTCAACGTTTTGAAAACTATTTCAATTTAGTTACTGATTCTGTTGTGTTAGTAATAATTCGGTTAAATTCTCCATCTAATAATATTTTTCAATTTTTCATTCCTGGGCTCGTGTGAGCAAATCAATATTAAAATGTATTTTGATAGTAGTACAAATTGTAGTGATTTGGATGCATCATATGAGCCGAGTAAAATTAAAAACTTGTGTTTCACTTGTGGAGGAATTGAAACTTCTTCTAATTTTTCCAAATTAGTTCTATTAGCCAATGGTGTCCAGAATTCAAATGACGACAAACGTAAGGTAATGACTGTGATCTGTCAGTTACTCCGTGTGAAGTGTGATTTCATTGAAAACATATTCGTACAAAATGAACATTTACCATTTTGTGAATTATGCTTGAAACCTGTTATCCAAATGATTGGACTCAGAGAACAACTTTTTNATGAACATTTACCATTTTGTGAATTATGCTTGAAACCTGTTATCCAAATGATTGGACTCAGAGAACAACTTTTCCAAATTGAAACGGATATACGGTCGAAAATCAAGTATATCGAGAGGTCCATTGATAATTGCTTCAAACCTCAAGAAGACCATCACTGTGAATGGAAGGAGAATAAGTTACGAAGTGATTATCGACAAANATGAACATTTACCATTTTGTGAATTATGCTTGAAACCTGTTATCCAAATGATTGGACTCAGAGAACAACTTTTTCAAATTGAAACGGATATACGGTCGAAAATCAAGTATATCGAGAGGTCCATTGCTAATTGCTTCAAACCTCAAGAAGACCATCACTGTGAATGGAAGGAGAATAAGTTACGAAGTGATTATCGACAAAGCTTCCAAAATCAAGTTATGGAAGGTATGAAAACTTCAAACTGTTTCGATTTTTTTGAAAACTATCCTAATAATTGATGTTATTTTTTGATGTAGAATACTGGAATAAGAAATTACTAAAAGATAAAATAGAAGAAGCGAATGAAATAGAAAACGATAGTGTTGAGATTAATTTATCACTGGTTCAGTTGCAGTTGGAAAAGAATGTATTTATGAATACCAAGCATCGGACTAATATTCCCAATGATGAAACGGAAATTGTTGATCTATTAGAGACTGATGACTTTGATATAAAACAAGAAGATTTGGAACTTTCTCAAGTATCTTTAGATATGAGAATGTGTGAAACTGATGATTTAGATGATGGAAATAATCAAGAATTAGAGTTCAATTTTAGTCTTGTGTGTCCTACCGATGAAGTCGGAGGTTATGATGTTTCCAAATCAAAAAACAATCCTGACCAAGATGTCTCAATGTCTACCTCAAGGTATGAAAAAATTATTTAGGTTAATGACCTAACTCGATTAAATTTTCCGGAAACAAATTTGAATTATGCTATTTATACTATTTTATTAGACTTTAATACTCTTAGAAAGACAAAATTTGAGTTTCGGGGAAACGTTGAAAAATTTAGTTAGACTTGACGGATATGGCTCATTTTCAAACTAATTCGTTCATGATGGATGAGTTATCGACTAGTGTAAATCGGGTCTGAATCAGTTAATTCATTCTCGAGTTATGCCGCGTCAAATATGACGGACAAAGTTTTTCCGTACTATTTGGCTGCAATACATAATAAAGCTTCGTGCTTGTGAAAAAATTTTAAAGTAATTTTTTACAATTGTTTAAAAAAAAGCATTATTTGTGACATGGCTGTTTGCTAAATTTGATATCGACATTTTGACAAATTTAGACAAATTGTAAATTGAAATTTTGCAAGCAACTTTGCAAGAAAATGCATAAACTAAATGCTTCACTGAAAATTATATGAAATTATATTTTTTCTTCAATTCTTAAAAAAATATTTCAGCATACTTTTTTTTTGCTACTTCTATTGAAAGTTTGACTAATCATATTAAATTTTACTAACATGGATGCACTAACTATATTTTCATTCCCTTTTGACTAATGTTTAAAGAAATATGCTAGAGTAATAAGATGTTGAACATTGTCTAAAATTATGTTTTCATTTCAGATAAATGGCTGATTTATTCTAAATTAGTCGTTGTCAATCGCTTTAGTNCGAACATTGTCTAAAATTATGTTTTCATTTCAGATAAATGGCTGATTTATTCTAAATTAGTCGGTGTCAATCGCTTTAGTTTTGAATATCTCAATGATATATTATCAAATTTGTAATCTTCCCTTTATTGTTACAAATAGTTATCATCAATTATACTTTTTATGTAGAAAAAGACCAAAACTTGGAAATACATANCCCTTTATTGTTACAAATAGTTATCATCAATTATACTTTTTATGTAGAAAAAGACCAAAACTTGGAAATACATATGACAATGACTGGAATGCAACAGGATATAATACCCCTATAGTTGGACCCAATGCCGGCAGAAAAGAATGCGAGGATGCGCTATCGGATGAAGACGAATTAGGAAGTGTCGGAGGAACAGGTAATATTATTTTAGGAATAGGTAAATGTCATCAAATATCAAAACAGAATCAAAATTTCACCTAAATTAATATCTCGTTGAAAAAGAAGTTGAAAATTGTGTCTGAAAAATTTGTAGTTAAATTATCATAATTATAATCAGTGTTTCAAATTTGAAAAAGATATTTACCGATTTTTCTTTTTCTCCACCGTTGCTCTTGTTTTACCGACTCAACCTCCGATTCGTATCTTTTGGAAAACACGCTATGCTCTGTATGTTTCGATTTATCTTTATTCTAATTTGAACTACGTTTATAACAAAAAATATTAAACATTTGATATCCTCCTAAATGTCACCTTGATAATAAAAAACATAAATAAAATCAACAAGTAAACAATATCAAACAATTTTATTAACAATATGAGNGTCACCTTGATAATAAAAAACATAAATAAAATCAACAAGTAAACAATATCAAACAATTTTATTAACAATATGAGTTTTCCCTTTTGAGACAAAGAAAACTATTATTTTTTTCTGTACAAATCAATGTTTAGGTTATTCCACTCAATTTCGTTGTCTATGTGTATCTTCATCTTAGGTTTACAATTTGCAAAC
This sequence comes from Holacanthella duospinosa, assembly GCA_002738285.1. Classification (NCBI taxonomy): domain Eukaryota; kingdom Metazoa; phylum Arthropoda; class Collembola; order Poduromorpha; family Neanuridae; genus Holacanthella; species Holacanthella duospinosa. The sequence continues at coordinate 388,421 of NIPM01000062.1, forward strand.
TTGTAGCATGCTAACATATCTAGAAAATTGCATATAATATTGATGAAAAGTTATATGATCTAACGGTAGAATGGATAAAATGTCCAAATGATCCAAATTCAGATTTCGGAATTTATCTTACGGTTTTATTATATTCCCTCATATTGTTTTCGAGCTGTTTGTTTTTCAAGGATGTCACACGGAATCGTTATTATTCCAAATCAATGCATAATTGAGGCTGCAAGCTGACATATATCTAGCGGGAATGGAATATTCAAAAATTTGTGTTTCATCTTAATAATAAGATATACTAGCAAACAAATAAAGTTACTCCATTCCAAATAGTATGATAGTTACGACGGCTTTTAAGTATTTATAAGCCAAGTGTTGTAAATTTAGGTTCAGGGTGCAGGAGCTTACTCAATGACTATTTGAGGGCCATAAAAAGGTTTATGGCCCCAAAATTTCCTATATTGAATTTTCGAGATCAATAATACAAAGTACAAATGAATAATTCTTTCGCAGATATATATCAACCTGGTGAAGTCATCGAACTTTCAGCAAAAGAAGTTGGACAACCTATTCTGAACGCTTGTTCAAGTGCATCATCCAGCTCTGATGATGATAGCTGCGTAGAGAAAACTATTGACGGAATTTCTACTGAATCTCCTCATAAATCTTACCAAGCTGGAAAACCTGCAAAGAAATTGTTAAAAGTTGCAAATCCAAAAGCAAACCAATATATAGCAAAAGACGAAACAATTTGGAGAGCTAAAGAGCCAAGAAAAACTAAGAAAGATTCATATAAAATTCCTAAACACTTTGGTAAACTTGTGGGACAAGCTGCTAATCCTGAACGAACTCCAGCTGAAATCTTCAAACTCATGATTTCTAAGGACATGGTAGATCTCATAGTCAAATACACCAATGATTTTTTAGTAAATCAGAAACAAAAGACAGTATCTGACAATAGTTATGAAAAAGATATTGAAGTTTCGAAGACAACCTGCGCCGACGAAATTTATGCTTTCATCGGAGTACTTTTATATCTTGGATTCGAAAGAAAAGCGTAAGTTACAAATTCGACAATATGGTATTCAGAAAACATTGACAAGTATCATATTAAGGCGAGGCTTGTATGCATAATCTATTGGGATGAAATACGATGAGCAAAGAGTTAGTGACGATCAGAGATCTGAACAATACTTTTAATTAATTACATCAATTCCAATTATATATTACGGAATGGTAAAGTAAATTTTATTGTATTGAAGCACTGTAATTGCATTGTAATACATCACACTGGAAATTGTAGGTAATTGAATAATTGAGGCTATTTGTCATCACATTACAATTACAATTACACGTCACAAAACTTACGCTCTATTTTCACATCAGTAGCACATTTTCACCAACATTTTGAAATTTCTGTTTGATGTGAATGAAAAATCAAAACTTAATGAACATTGTTAATTACAATTTCAAAATAATGTTCACTCTTGGCAATAGGCATCTAACATCTCGAACGCCTCATGTAACCCTAAATTTTTACGACCGAATCTTATTCCTCCCCAGCCCAAGTGTTTAGTTGAAATTATATGAATATTCGATCTCTCAATTGTTGCATAGAAAAAAATTTTTAGCATGTCTATTCTGCAATTTAAATATTCAGGAATCTAAATTCTATGTAAAGTTACTAAATGCACAATTTTATTTATAAACAGCTACTACAGTAAAACCTGTTTGTGCCACCAACTCTGATTCGTTAGGTATAATGAAAGACACTCCCAATACCGTAAGGATGCAGTTAAAGGTTCCGTTGTATTTCAAAACTAAGTTTTATCCTATTTTTTTCAGTTTTAGGGAAACAATTAACTTTAGTCGTTAATTTAACTTCTTCCCACGATTCTAGCAATGGTAATGAAAAAAAAACCTTTACTTCACTTAATTTTACTTTGAAGAATTAAAACTTTTAGCCAAAGTTGAAAACGTGGCTCCAATTATTTGAGTTTTACGGTTTACCATCATCTGGGGAAAGTGAGAAGAGACGGAGCAATGATGTGACACAAACAAAGGTTTTACTGTACCTTTACCATTCTAACCTCTGGAATATGACCGCCCCAAATTGCATTCTTTTATCCCCTTTCTGCATTCATCACACAGTCAAATTTGTAAAATTTATGAAAAATATGTGTATATAAGAAAATTGCCATCCATACCAAACTCAGCGAATCCTTATGTACCGAAGTCGAAATAACCAACAGATTGCAAAAATGGTTGACTTCGGGTTATTCGGCAGGATTTTGAGAGGTCCGGTGAGGAGGTCCCTTGTTGGTGGTTTGAATCTCCTTTCAGTATAATCATCACCTTACTAACGTAATGTCAACGCCATCTACTGGGATTTGGCAACAATAACTAACAATAACACAGTAACACACACTAACACACACGTGAGGAGGTCCTCCGAGGTCCGAACCTCCTTTCAGTATAGCCTTACTAACATAATGTGAACGCCATCTACTGAGAGTTGGCAAACTTAAAACGTACCGTGCTTATTTCAAATGAAGTGTTAGTGTGTTGTTAGGTTGTTGGTGTTAGTGTGTCAGTGTGTGTTAGTATTTAGTGTTAGTTAGTGTTAGTGTTACCAACTCCCACTAGATGGCGTTGACATTACGTTAGTAAGGTTGTGATTATACTGAAAAAAGGTTCGGACCTCCAACAAGGGACGTCCTCACCGGACATCTCGGTACCTTTCAAAATCCTGCCGGATAACCCAAAGTCAACCGCAAAAATTCCTGTCGCTGTCGTGTTTCAAACTTTGAAATAAATCTTACAACTAATTAAATAGTGGAATATGCCAAAAAAAATGTTACGCTTATTACCTCCTATTGAGATTCTTAGAGATGCGAGAACTCGCAGGCATACCACTTATCAAAAAATACATGCATTTTGCATAAAATTAAATTAAAATAATAAAAAACAGACCCAATATTTCACCTCCTCCTGTCACTAGTGTAAAAATAGTGGATGCAGATGACGTATACTTGACTCAAAAGCTTTTGATAACAATTAATTTAAAACAAGTGAAATCTGCTTGAAATCTCAATTTTTTGAAGATTGATAAAAAAAATAATACAAGTAACAATATTTGTATTTGAACGATAAATTCCGCTAATCATAATTTTGACAAAAAATGTTGAATTTTTTTAATAAAACATTTAATACTAATAAATATATGTTCAAAATTATTTCAGGACAGGTCGTCTTTACAATAACGCCAACTAATAAATTGATTTGAGTAAAGAAATGTGTAAAAAAGGTTGGGAACAATCTCAGATCAAATAGTACGACCATACGATTCAGTAAACTTAATTGAAGGTCTTATAAATTTTATTATTTATGTATTTTTAATAAAAATATACAAAACAACTCTCCAAAAATAAACAATAAAATTTTTTTATTGTTTATTTTNTAAATTCCGCTAATCATAATTTTGACAAAAAATGTTGAATTTTTTTAATAAAACATTTAATACTAATAAATTTATGTTCAAAATTATTTCAGGACAGGTCGTCTTTACAATAACGCCAACTAATAAATTGATTTGAGCAAAGAAATGTGTAAAAAAGGTTGGGAACAATCTCAGATCAAATAATACGACCATACGATTCAGTAAACTTAATTGAAGGTCTTATAAATTTTATTTTTTTATGTATTTTTAATAAAAATATACAAAACAACTCTCCAAAAATAAACAATAAAATTTTTTTATTGTTTATTTTTGGAGAGTGTGATGTGTTGTGGATGCATAAACAGGGTAAAAAGTTGCAATTTAGAGCAGCCATGTTTCCAAAGTTAGAATGGTAAAGGAAGTAATTAAAAAAAGAATTGTTTTTTTTTTTCAATATAATTGTAACAAAGTAATTGTATATTACTCAACTACAATTACTTGTAATTGATTACAGACTTGAATACACTATGGAAGTAATGATAATTCTAATTCTAATTGAACCGTTATGCAAGTAATGTGTAATTGGCAATTGATGTACACTTGCTGTAATTGACGGACCTATGATGACGATATGAATCTCCAACTACAGTTTATCAAACAATATTGCACACACGGTATTTCAAAAGTAGGTTCCGCAAGTTGGAATGGAATAAACTAAACTTCAGTTAGAATTTCAAGACTTGCGAAAATCGTTAGTGACCCTGCTATTTCAACAGTGGCTAAAGTTAATTTTTAATCAATAGCCAAGAATCAGTTTTTCGTATCAGGTCATTTAATTTGTAATTCATTTTCATTTATAGAATGGCAGGTATAGATGACGCTTGGGAATGCAGCGGGAAGTACACAATTCCGCCCATTGCGGCAACAATGAGCAGAGGGCGATTTAAGTTTCTGAATGCTGTTATTAGATTTGATGACCAAGGAGCACGACAAAAGGCACAAGTTGAAGGAAGAAATGTTTCAAATATCTCATACATATCCGAGGTTTTTGACCACTTTGTGTTAAACATTCAGGCTCCTCTTAGTCCCTCTGACAGTCTCGTCGTAGATGAGTTGATTATACAGAAGGGACATTCAAAATTCCATGCCGACACAAATTCAGAATCTGTCAAGTAAGTTGGTAACTGCCACAATTGTTACATCATATTTCAATATTACAACTTACTCCTGAATTCCCTTCACTTAAGCTTCTCCCATTGTTCTTGCTAGATACAACAGGGTTAACTCTTGTCATTGTCTCTGGGGATCAAAACAGCGCGTAGTTACTGTGAGAGTACGAGTTACTCACATCTAACCGCATGTGCGATAGAGTACTTCCCACACCCCTAACAACCAGACCTAATAAACCATATTGTGCATTGCTGAATTTCGGTATTCCTGGTATTATGATTTCATTCTGGAACTGATAGTTAGTCTAGCGATTTTGGGAATTGAGGGAAAAGGAGAAACTCATATTGAAACTCGGCAAACCAAAAAAAGTAGCCTCCAAACCTGGGTAAAGTTTGAGGTAAAAATTGTGAAACTACTATCGTGCCTGGTTGGTTAGATTTCTCTGGGTCATGTATACCTCAATAAACGTTAGTAATCTTATGTCAAATACCAATCCTTACACAATTACCAACTTGATAGGTATACTCATGGTATTTATATAGTAAATAACTTTATGTATACAACATAGAATTTTAGTTTACAAGAAAGTAGCACCACGATTACACTGTGAAAACCAACTATAACCGTTAATAGCACACTTGTACGTCACAGATTTTTTTTCATATCTGAACTTTTGATGACAGAACGTTGTTGGTTTGAACTGTTGGATTCGGAAATTTTGTTTGCTTCCAATGACTCTTGCGTTGAGACAAATATGACAATCACACAAGTATTTACAATTTCTCTCCTCCAACTTTTTTATTTGTTTGATTATGTTTGTGTTATTGACTATGTTTCAATTTGTTAATGTTTAGGCGTGTGTTAAAAGTTTGGGCTTGCCGAGATGCGTCTACAGGCTACATATTGAGATTGATAATTTACCTCGGACAGCATCAAGTCAAAATGAGTGAAGAACAAGGACGGAAACTTGTTTTGGCGTTAGTTCAGCCATATTTTGGAAGTGCACGAGGTGTGACCACAACTGAAATATTCACATCGAAAGCACTTGCCCATGACCTCATCCAGCAGAATATGTCACTCCTAGGAACCCTCAAGAAACAAGGAATGATCGTAATTCCAGAATTTACTCACGCCGTTGGCCGACAAGTACAATCATCAATATTTGCCTTTCAAGATGATTTAACTATGGTAATAATTTTTGTAATAATTATGGTTAAATTTGAGAACGAGTCTGTTGTTTCTGCAACTTGTGCAGAAATTACGCATGCTCAATTCTTCATCTTTAACTTTCCCAACCTTGTTTTCTGAAGTGACTTTTACATACGTAAGTGTCTGGAAACTCCTGTATTTTCCTCCTTTCCCTACATCCTACGATCATTAATTCAATTTATTAGATACAGTTGAATGAGTAATAAGGAATTAGTATTTGAAATACTCTAACTTGATGTCACTAGTATCACTCTCTAGACAACTTTATGAGGGTTAAATTTTAAAAACATTCTATTTGTTTAGAAAATCTGATTTCAATTACTAGATACAAAAGAAGTTTTGACTGATTTATTGTATATTGGGAAGGATAACTCTGCTATTGATTTATGTATTAGATGAAATTTGTCGGTTCTTTATGTGGATTGGTACAAATGTGAACATTGGCCTTAAGCTATCTTGTTTATGCTGCAAGCTGTTACTTGGAATGCACTCAAGTGATACCAGGTGTCAGACATTCAAATTACATGTTTAGGAAGAAGTTATGGGTTTAGGTCGGACTCAATTCTGATCCATTAGAATGGGATGAATTTGAGAGCGAAAAACCTTTTTTCAGATAAACTTTCCTACGCTTCCCGAAAAAACAAAATAAGAAAATATATAGAGCGAAATATTCTGATTTGCTTCTCACTAGAATATACAGTCAAAGTTTGCTATAAGAAGTTTGGAGTCGAGTTATTTGGTTATGTTATTATAGTGGGTTGTGCTTACATGGGATATAACAGCATTAGGTTGTTAACAGAATATATGAAAAATTGTGTAAGATATGGATGAACATTGTTGAACCTGACGATGTTAAGTTCATTGTTTTTCTAATAATTTCTGACAAATAATTTTGTTGAGTGATAACAAGAAATTGACGCAAACTGGAAACAACAATTTTTAACATGTTGCATGCCTCAGTCGCGCTACAAAGTATTTTTTTTGATTCAGCATGTGATTTTTATCCAGATGGCCTATTCTTAATACTTGCCACATCAATATTTCCAACTGGATACTCAAAATGTTGCCCAGTCAAATGCAACTAAACAATTAGATCTAATTATCATTTATGCATANCAGTCAAATGCAATTAAACAATTAGATCTAATTATCATTTATGCATAACAGTTGCCGCTGATTCCATCCAACGAAATGATTATAGATTTTAGTTTTCACAGTAGTTTGGAAGATTGTGGTGCAAATAAAAACTGGATATGCAAATAAATGAAAAAAGTTTATACTTTCCCCCGAAAATGAAAACTTAGGTTTTGCGTTACCAGTTTTGTCATGACTACCAAGGAAGAGATTGTTTGTTGATTGTTTACATAGTAACGCCCGTTGTATACTTTGCTTTCTCAGTCCGTTGTTTGACAAAAGTACAGTATGATTAGTGAATTTTCTAACCATTTCAATATTGTTGCTAATAGAAATTAGATTTGTTGACATGAAATTCACTAATCATACTGTACTTTTGTCAAACAACGGACTGAGAAAGCAAAGTATACAACGGGCGTAAATACACGAAACAGATCAGTGGGTAAAATATCTGTAGATATTAACTAGCTTCATCTGTGTGAAGTGCTTAAAAATGGCTAAAATGTCAAATAGCGGATATTTATTTTGTAGAAAGTCAATACAGAATGAGCTTAAAAATCACAAAAACCGACAAATTTTTCGTGGGTTTTGATTTTAGTCTGANACTGAGAAAGCAAAGTATACAACGGGCGTAAATACACGAAACAGATCAGTGGGTAAAATATCTGTAGATATTACTAGCTTCATCTGTGTGAAGTGCTTAAAAATGGCTAAAATGTCAAATAGCGGATATTTATTTTGAAGAAAGTCAATACAGAATGAGCTTAAAAATCACAAAAACCGACAAATTTTTCGTGGGTTTTGATTTTAGTCTGANAGAAAGTCAATACAGAATGAGCTTAAAAATCACAAAAACCGACAAATTTTTCGTGGGTTTTGATTTTAGTCTGACAAAATAGGCTAAGAAGATACACAGTAGGTAAATAATTAGGAGACTCAACATCACTATGTTAGAAAAGCACTAGCTTCACTCTGGTCCGAAGTCAATCGGAGAAAATTTCCCCCTACAATGAAATTTAATGCTGAATCCAAATAACATATACCCTAAACTCTTACAGTTTATTGAATTTAGTAAAAATTTTGTTCTTAATTTATGACAATTTCTTTCACCTGGTATAATTAGATGATATTGTCATGAACAATAATCTCCATTAGAGCAAATATGACTTGATTTTTTTTGTTATAAAAATGATTGTTGCTTTATCTTAAACCTATTACAATGAGATTATACTGTATTAGCTAGTCAAATATTGTTCTAAGAAACTAAAATACATGCTTATTTCAATGCATTTCGTAAATAACCAAATAACTAAATATTTAAATATGCCAAAAATAGTCCCAAACTTTATCCAAGGCTGCTTTAAATTATTCAAAAGTTGCATGAGTATATGGTTACATATTTGTCACCAGTTCACTCTACTTGATTTTTAACAGGTTTCGTATGTTCCAAAAAAAAATAAGACTGTAGTACTTCTGTCCACACGTCATCATACAAAAGATACGAATCCAACAAATGGGAACAAACCAACTATTGTTGTGGATTACAACAGAACGAAAGGAGCAGTGGAGATCGCTGACAAAATGATGCTTAAAATATCATGTCAACGCCAAACCACTAGGTACGTGAAATGACGAAGTGGAATTGTTTTTCATTCAGTAATATAAAATTTTGACCTATTCATAGATGGCCTATGAAGATGTTCTTTGCAATGTGTGACATTGGAGCACTCAATGCCTACCTAATCTGGCAAATTCATCAAAGAAAATATAACAGTAATTCTGTCCGTATCACTTTCCTCAGGATGCTCTCCGAAGCTCTCATGGTACCGCTCATAAAAAAAAGAGCATCAAATCCAACAAGTCACATGTTTCTGTCTCATATCAAATCATCAATGGAGTTAATGGGTCATCCTCCTCTGCAACCACCCAAAGTATTACCACCAAGTCAGGTGAAACGGGGGAGATGTGAGTTTTGCCAAGGAAGTGGACAGAAAAGAAAGGTGAGTCTCAATCGATGTGTCCAATGTGTAAAATTCACTTGCAGAAGCCACTGTGTCGTTATATATCTCTGTCACGATTGTAAACCTGATTTACCGAATTTGATTTCCAAACATCCGAAAGAGACAAATGAACCAGTGATTATGACGAATCTTAAAAATTCCCTACCAACCAAAACTGCTCCTTCAATTCCACCAAAGAACTTGTGCCAAGAAAACTTTTCTCAGCTCTTTTTAGATGTCCAGACTCAGACGTATAACCCACCAGATAGGTGGGTAATCGTTAAGGAGTTGAAACCAATAAGGACGGTTCCATCGGTAACNTTCCAAACATCCGAAAGAGACAAATGAACCAGTGATTATGACGAATCTTAAAAATTCCCTACCAACCAAAACTTCTCCTTCAATTCCACCAAAGAACTTGTCCCAAGAAAACTTTTCTCAGCTCTTTTTAGATGTCCAGACGCAGACGTATAACCCACCAGATAGGTGGGTAATCGTTAAGGAGTTGAAACCAATAAGGACGGTTCCATCGGTAACACAAAATTAATGTTGATGTATAGGAGATGGATCTAACTGATACGTTTGATGAATATATTTTGAGATAAATTTTTATGAAATCCTGTAATCAACTGTAAAATTTATCAAATAAAAATTTTGTACAAATTATATAATATTAATATATAGTACGGTGAAACAAGCTTATAAAATCAGACTTTGTATGACTAATTCAGGTTTAAGAATAATTTTTTCCTCACTTATAATTAATTAGTTTAACAATCAAGATGTTCCTTTGACAGGTAATCAGGTTTCCTCTTTAGTATACAATTTGTTGTTCAGAACATAAAGTCGCTGTCTCAACTTGGTTCAAGTAATTTTGTAGAGGTATGAAAATACTGTATAACAGTATTATATACTGTTATAAATACTGTATTATATATAATTCTTGAACGAATTTTTTTTCGTTTTGCTTGAGCATCTAATGTTCTACGAAATGCCATTGAATTTCATTAAGGGCAAGATGATCTTTTTATTTTTGACGTTTTTCCCTAGCATGTAAATAAAACATTTCTTTTGTTTTAAATCAAGCTACTCAAATATTTCAAGAAAGGCCATTTTCGTCAGAAATTGAATTTATAAGATTAGAATTTTATTCCACTGTAATAACTATTTATCTGAACTGTTTTCAGTTGACAAATGGGTTAAAAATTTGATGTGTAGTTTTACTTAGGTTCTTTTATGATAACGTAGTTAATTCCTTTCCCGCTTAGATTACATGCACATAGAGTTGCGACAGTGAATTTTGCTTACGCGATGACGAATTTGGTACTCGCGATTGATTTTAAAGTCTTCATATAGTTTCACTACGAGAATTTTGCCAATCGAAAAGTGATTTTTTAGATATCTTATCGTCCCTAGAGACGATTCGCTTATACCTTATTGAAACATATTTTTCCGGCGGTACACAATTTTGTAATGATGAGAGATGGTGTGACAAAAAATGAAATGGAGAAACGGCGTATGTTCCNTCCGGCGGTACACAATTTTGTAATGATGAGAGATGGTGTGACAAAAAATGAAATGGAGAAACGGCGTATGTTCTATCGACCAACTTACCGACCAACCCTTCACTTTGCTTCTCTGCATTGTTCTATTGTTTTACATTACACATTTTCTGTTTCAATCTCAATAGTAGTTTATTCTACAGTGCGTTCGAATAAGAAAGCGAACTTCCCGCGTAATGAAATCACAAAAAGTTCAAAATTTATCGACGGTCAGACATTTGCACCGCTGCTAACGGTTTATCATTCTGAAAANTCCGGCGGTACACAATTTTGTAATGATGAGAGATGGTGTGACAAAAAATGAAATGGAGAAACGGCGTATGTTCCAGCGGAACATAATCTAATCTCTGCGGATGTTCTCCACCTCACTTAACAGAAAACCTACGAATCCTTTTCTCAACTTCATTGATTTGTTCCATTTTTTTGCATTAGCTTATGTCTAATCAAAACATGTTTTATGACGATAAGCGATTCTGTAGTGTTGAGAGATGGTGAATTGAGAAAAAACCAAGTCGAGGAATGGGGTATGACCCCAGTGACCTGTTACACCTCAATCAACAGAGAACTTACCGACCAACCCTTCACTTTGCTTCTCTGCATTGTTCTATTGTTTTACATTACACATTTTCTGTTTCAATCTCAATCGTAGTTTATTCTACAGTGCGTTCGAATAAGAAAGCGAACTTCCCGCGTAAAGAAATCACAAAAAGTTCAAAATTTATCGACGGTCAGACATTTGCACCGCTGCTAACGGTTTATCATTCTGAAAATCATTCTCATTCATAAAAATGGTCAAAATTATCATTCTAATTTTATTTCAAAGTGAGCAAAACACTAAAAAATCATCGAAAACATCTTCAGTCAGTTAAAACAGCGTATATCTCACATTTCAGATTCAAATTTGAAATATTTCTTAACGCTGATTAATTGTTATGTCAAAGTAAATCACCGTCCGCTGATTGTAATTAGCCGTAAGTATCAGCCCATTGCCTCCTAACATATCAAACTAACAGAAAATCTTAAAACGAGTGCAATGGGCTGATAAAATCAGCAGACTGTGATTTTCTCCTGCTAAAATTTACCGCTGATGAATACTTGCTTCCTGAAGATGTTCCATAAAATAAATCCGCCAAACCCGAAACTAAATTGTTCGATTGATGAATTCCGTTGATAAAAATAAAAACTACATTGAAACAATTGATTTCAATTGCTTTAGGTAGCTGAATTAATAAAAATAATTAATTAGGGCTAAAACGAAACGATGATGGATGGTGTCAGTCGGTGAAAACAAACTGGAGACAAAATTTACCTTGCTCTACTCCTAATCAGAATTTGCATTGTTGGGCATCGTAGCAAAAAAGAAAATCGGAGCAAAAAAAATAGCTTTTATGATATTGAATTGTTACGTAGATGCTACACGTTCTAAAATCTACTACAATTTCCTCGNATTAATAAAAATAATTAATTAGGGCTAAAACGAAACGATGATGGATGGTGTCAGTCGGTGAAAACAAACTGGAGACAAAATTTACCTTGCTCTACTCCTAATCAGAATTTGCATTGTTGGGCATCGTAGCAAAAAAGAAAATGGGAGCAAAAAAAAATAGCTTTTATGATATTGAATTGTTACGTAGATGCTACACGTTCTAAAATCTACTACAATTTCCTCGNAAAAAAAATAGCTTTTATGATATTGAATTGTTACGTAGATGCTACACGTTCTAAAATCTACTACAATTTCCTCGAAAGAGTTCAATGAATTTCAATTTTAATTGAAATTTATTTAAATCTTTCGGTCAAAATTGAGTATAATAATTAGAGAATTAGACTAGATTATGCATGTGGAAATAACTAGGCCGTTCGAATAAAAAGCGAACTTCCCGTGAAATAGTTCGGAAAAAATATAAATTTACANTGTGGAAATAACTAGGCCGTTCGAATAAAAAGCGAACTTCCCGTGAAATAGTTCGGAAAAAATATAAATTTACCAATTCGTTACTCGTACACCTTTATTTACCAAAAATTCAAAAAAAAGTTTCAAATTGCTAAAAGAAAAACACTAAACCAAAGTAGTAAAAATTAAAAAAACTAGATTAATTGTGTTAATTCTTATAATAATAATATATGGATCATTGTTTATGGATCATTGAAGTATTAAGTTGCCATGCTTACCAACCTCATGAGCATACTTTTCTTCCATTTCATCNTGTGGAAATAACTAGGCCGTTCGAATAAAAAGCGAACTTCCCGTGAAATAGTTCGGAAAAAATATAAATTTACAATTCGTTACTCGTACACCTTAATTTACCAAAAATTCAAAAAAAAGTTTCAAATTGCTAAAAGAAAAACACTAAACCAAAGTAGTCAAAATTAAAAAAACTAGATTAATTTTGTTAATTCTTATAATAATAATATATTTGTTTATAGATCATTGAAGTATTAAGTTGCCATGCTTACCAACCTCATGAGCATACTTTTCTTCCATTTCATCCGTTTCAGTNGATCATTGAAGTATTAAGTTGCCATGCTTACCAACCTCATGAGCATACTTTTCTTCCATTTCATCCGTTTCAGTTACATTTAGCTCAGTTATTGCCACATGAATAATCTAGTCTAATTATTATTCTCAATTTTGGCCGAAAGATTTAAATAAATTTCAATTAAAATTGAAATTCATTNTAATCTAGTCTAATTATTATTCTCAATTTTGGCCGAAAGATTTAAATAAATTTCAATTAAAATTGAAATTCATTGAACTCTTTTGAGGAAATTGTATTACATTTTAGAACGTGTAACACCTAAGTAACAATTCAATATCATAAAAGCTAATATTTTTCGGTAATCATATTAATTCAAATTTTGCTATGATGCCCAACAATGTGAATTCTGATTATGAGTAGAGCAAGGTAAATTTTATCTGTCCAATATGTTTTCACCTACTGACACATCCATCATCGTTTCGTTTAAGCTCAAATTAATTTCTTTTCTTAGTTTAGTTACCTAAAACAATTGAAATCAATTGTTTCAAGACAGTTTTAATTTGTATCAGCGGAATTCATCAATCTAACAATTTGGATTCTGGTTTTGCTGGATTTATTTTATAGGATATCTTTACAAAGCAAGTATTTATCTGTGGTAAATTTTAGTAGGGTGAAAAACACCGTCCGTTGATTTTATCAGCCCAATGCACTAGTGTTAAGTTTTTTGTTAGTTTGATTTGATCAAACAAAGATTTTCAGAATGATATACTGTCAGCAGCGGTGCAAATGTCTGACAGTCTATAAATTTTGAATTTTTTGTGATTTCATTACGCGGGAAGTTCGCTTTCTTATTCGAACGCACTGTATGNCAGTCTATAAATTTTGAATTTTTTGTGATTTCATTACGCGGGAAGTTCGCTTTCTTATTCGAACGCACTGTATGTAAATGTAAGCGCGATTGAGTCGAAGATTGCACATTTGTCTTTGTAACCATGATTCAAAATTATCGGCGCGCGTTTGTTAAATTCGCTGTCGCGACTCTACTGTGCGTTCAAATAAGCAAGTGAAATTTTTGCGTGTTGGGAAATCAAACTGAATGAGTGTATGTCAGACAATTTCACATATTTTGAACTGCTAAATTTTTGGTTCTGACAATTATTGGTAGAAAAGCTTAGATAAGTTTTCTCAGGTAATAAATTGTCACACAACTAATTTGTTAGTTGAACAATATATGTGCATGTAGTCTTTTTGTTTTCGAACTGTCCACTTTTGTCCAATTTATCGGACATCATTAAGAAGACATTCCAAATCTTCCTAATTATACTATTGCAACTTTGATTGACAAGGTTTTTCTCGACCGCTACCAACTTAAAATAATAATTAAAGAAATTCGGACACCCTAACACGGTATGGACCGACGAAATTATTCAACATGAATAGCCCTAACAGCTTTTTACTATTGTGGTGATTCTCAAAATCGTATATTGCCACAAACTTTGTCCTCCAAACTTTTTTTCTGGTCCAAGTCAATCATTACTTATTGTTTCTAATAGTCTACTGATGATTCTAAGATTTTTGAAGAAGTTGATGACTTCAGATTCTAGAACCATACCATATATAACTGTCTTGCAAGCTTCAAGCATACAGTGGACTTTACTAACGTAAGGCAGAGAAAGCAAATTTCCTTTCACTTTTCCGTAAGGTAGCATGTGAAGGTGAGAGTAAATTCTCTTTTTTCTCCCTTACTTTAGTAAAGTCCACTGTACTACTACAGCATGTTTACAAAAAACGGATACTGATTTTCTCTGCCTTTCAGCAAAACTGGCATAGGGCAGCAGACGCACACATGTTGTGTAAGTTGGCATACACTATTTTTTTTAATTATTGCAAGTGTCTAGAAGTAAATTTTATAATTTCCAAATAATCTATGCGTTTCATAACTCAGGGAGCAGGTGTTGCCAATAAAGCAATTAATTATGACGGAACATCTAACAAACTACATTCAATAATAAAAAATTCGGCAATAATAATAGTAATAATAATTCTTGTCTAATGTTGACTGATCAATTTTTTTTGTTTGACTTTGACACTTGTATACCGTTAACATCTACCGTAATGACCAAAGCCAAAGAACAAAAAAGTTTACACTACTAACAGCTGACTCATGCAGTTTACTAGCGCAAAAATGAATAAATTGAATTTTTGTTCTTTCGCTTTGTTCACATCGGTATGCATGCCTCTAAGCGACAAACCTTTTGGCAATATTCAATATCAATTTCTTCAAAACCTTCACAAATAATTGGGTTAGGTTGAACCAAAGTGGGCTCAAAAAAAAAATTCAGAACCGTGTTGTGTCCCTCTTGAGCGACCAAATGACCTCTACAAAAGTTGCTTAGAATGATTCAGTGACCAACTTATACTAATAAAAATTTTCCTTGCCATCACTTGTTCAAATTTTTGAAAATTTAANCAGAACCGTGTTGTGTCCCTCTTGAGCGACCAAATGACCTCTACAAAAGTTGCTTAGAATGATTCAGTGACCAACTTATACTAATAAAAATTTTCTTTGCCATCACTTGTTCAAATTTTTGAAAATTTAAAAAAAAAACATTGAAAAATTTCACAACTATGTTATGTGTCCCTCTTGAGCGATGAAATGACCTCTACAAATGTTTCTTGTAATAATTCAGTGACCAACTTTTTCTAATAAACTTTTTTTCTGTGATCAACTGTTCAAAGTTTCGAAGTTTTTCCTTGTAATTGCGTAAGGTTGAGAGGTGTTTTTGTCAATTGTTTTGTTGGGTAATAGACGTATTCAGGCAAACACGAATCGGTAACATGCACAATCGTGATTGGGTTAGTTGAGCGTGATTGCATATCTGTAACGGATATCGCGTTCAGCTAGTTCAGACCATATTTACCCGCGCGAATATCGAAGGCGCGCGAAGCGCGCCGGAGATTGGGCGCCGCCATTTCTCTCGCGTGATAACAAAATACTAATGAAATATTCTATTAATTAACAACCTAGCCTAACAACCTAACGAATCCTAATCCTAAGAACGAATACATATTGGTTCAAAACTTCAAACACTTCAACAGTTGATCACAGAGAAAAAATTTATTAGAAAAAGTTGGTCACTGAATTATTTTAAGCAACTTTTGTAGAGGTCATTTGGTCGCTCAAGAGGGACACATAACACGGTTCTGACAATTTTTTTTGAGCCCCCTTTGGTTCAATTCAACCCCACTTGCGCCACAAGCCACCGCCCGCGAACCCATTTCATAAATGGACACTATTTCTAATTCTCACTTTGTTTTTGCAATTTTTTTAAATTGTTTGATATACCAAAAATAGAGTCCGATTATGGACTCAATGAGTTAATGACTCTATGAATTGAAATTCCAGAATGATGGGGGAATTGGAGTAAGGGGCTAGTGTTGAAATTGAAAAAAAGGATTTGTCAATTTTTTGTTTTTCGACCGACGTCGATTAAGTTTTGTGTGTACCTAATCGCATTTCCCATGTGCCATATTTTTAGTCTTTCAAAAATATATTTTTTTGAATTTTTATTAAAATTTGAAGAAGATTATTTCTGAAAAATAAACATTTAGATCATGTAGGGTATTGTTCTACTTCTAGCAGCACTGAAGGGATGAAATCAGTTTTAAAGCAAAAAAAAATATGTAAAAAATAATTAAAAAAAATTTTTTTTTGCTCTAAACATGATTTCAGGCATTCAATGCTGCTCCCAAAAGTAGTAGGAGTAGATTAATACCCAACATGATCTAAATGTTTATTTTTCAGAAATTATATTTTTAAAAATTTAATAAAAATTCAAAAAAAATTTTTTGGAAAACTAAAAATATGGCACCTGGGGAATGCGATTAGGTACACTGATACAAAATTTAATCGTCGTCGGTCGATAAACGAAAAAGCTAAGGGTGTTTGAAACCATATTTTTCAATTTCAACACTAGCCCCTTGCTCTTCCTTCCCCCATCATTCTGGAATNAACATGATCTAAATGTTTATTTTTCAGAAATTATATTTTTAAAAATTTAATAAAAATTCAAAAAAAATTTTTTTGGAAAACTAAAAATATGGCACCTGGGGAATGCGATTAGGTACACTCATACAAAATTTAATCGTCGTCGGTCGATAAACGAAAAAGATAAGGGTGTTTGAAACCATATTTTTCAATTTCAACACTAGCCCCTTGCTCTTCCTTCCCCCATCATTCTGGAATTTTTAAATTATATTTTCTTACTCCACACATACCCTTTAGCAATGGGGTGTGTTAAAATTTGAAGTGTTTGGAAAATGTCGAACCTGAATTTATTTTGAGTCCCAGGTTTCAAGGACAATTGCTCCTGGCAATTATCGTTGTAAGACTAGTCTTTCACATGACTCAATTTTGCCGGAGAATAGTCATTGACTCATTGAGTCCATAATCAGACTCTATTTTTGGTCTATCAAAGAATTTAAAAAATAGCAAAAACAAAGTGAAAATTAGAAATAGTGCCCATTTATGAAATGAGTTCGCGAGCGGTGCCTTGTGGCGCAAGTGGACCTTTATATTAACGAAATGTATTCGATCTTCCGATCTTATTCCAGACATTAGGTTACCAGGGACAATAGTTGTACCTGACCTTTGACATAGCTGTTGCCTGGATTGAAGCACCGTTGGGNCCTGACCTTTGACATAGCTGTTGCCTGGATTGAAGCACCGTTGGGTTGGATATTTATTACTTTGAATAATTAGTTCTAGTTAATTAGTTTGTTTTTGTCTGGGTGAGTCTATTTTTGTTGAATAATTCCTCATCTAACTTCACCCCCACCACT
This sequence comes from Holacanthella duospinosa, assembly GCA_002738285.1. Lineage (NCBI taxonomy): Eukaryota > Metazoa > Arthropoda > Collembola > Poduromorpha > Neanuridae > Holacanthella > Holacanthella duospinosa. The sequence continues at coordinate 406,248 of NIPM01000062.1, forward strand.
TTTTGTTTTTACCGCTGTTCATCAAATGTCTAAACTTGACTTAAGAGAAAACAACTTTCANCTTTATATTAACGAAATGTATTCGATCTTCCGATCTTATTCCAGACATTAGGTTACCAGGGACAATAGTTGTATCTGACCTTTGACATAGCTGTTGCCTGGATTGAAGCACCGTTGGGTTGGATATTTATTACTTTGAATAATTAGTTCTAGTTAATTAGTTTTTGTGTCTGGGTGAGTCTATTTTTGTTGAATAATTCCTCATCTAACGTCACCCCCACCACTTTTTGTTTTTACCGCTGTTCATCAAATGTCTAAACTTGACTTAAGAGAAAACAACTTTCATTAGTATCCGTTTTTTGTAAACATGCTGTATAATCAGGCTTCATCATCTTGCTCAATGACGTCTCTATAATGCATTCAATTTGAATTTTTCTACTTATCGCTAGTGGAGAAAGTTTTATACTCTTCACAATTTGCTATTTTGGTGCATGATGGCACTCAGGTTATTGATGTAAGTTGCATGCTACAATAGGACTGATATTTGACGATTAGGACGTCTAAATTGGTGAAGAAAGTACACTTTGGCAANAGTTGCATGCTACAATAGGACTGATATTTGACGATTAGGACGTCTAAATTGGTGAAGAAAGTACACTTTGGCAACGTGAAAATAAAGAATGTAGTTTTTAATTTGGCTAGCTAAACTTAACAGATACATCAAGAAATACTTTATTTATACAATAAGTTAATTAATAATTCTTAATTTACTAGCAATTTTAGAAGAAAAAAAANTCAAGAAATACTTTATTTATACAATAAGTTAATTAATAATTCTTAATTTACTAGCAATTTTAGAAGAAAAAAAATAGGAGTAAAAGCACAGAATACTGTGGTGAACCAAACCATACGCGTCGCTTGTTTTACTTTCAAGTNAAAAAAAATAGGAGTAAAAGCACAGAATACTGTGGTGAACCAAACCATACGCGTCGCTTGTTTTACTTTCAAGTTTGACATTTTTGCTCTGTGAATCCGTTAATGCTGGTATTGAGATGAAACTCTGCACACATTAGCCTAACAGCATGAGTTAGTTGTAAGAAGTCTTATATTGAGAAGTTTAAGCGTATAAGAAGCTATTAACAAAAGTGTACTGAACCAAACTACGCAGCCGCACTTTATGAGGTTCATTATCCATCATGTAATTCGAATGGGAAGTTTTTTCACGGTAAACCTTTCCACGTGTTATCTCCTCAAAGTTGGAATTATTGTTGGTGGAAAGCTAGTTTCTACTATTTTTCTGCCACCGACAATTAGGATCTCCATAAATTATGTTAATTTTTTGTTATGCGGGAGAAATATTAGTACTTTAAAATTCTATCAACAATAACTTAAGTTAATTTATAAAATTATTATTATTATTATCTTCTACACGAATTCAATGAACTCATTTTATCAGAGACGAAAATGTTTTTTAGCACTTCACCTTCATAATGTGCCCAAGCGCTACTGGGTACTTGTGTCACTAAACGGAAGCAAACAAACTGCTAAAAAATTCGAACTGAAATTACCGTCGTGCTGTCAAATTTCCATCCAGGTACATCTGATTAAAGAAGACCCATTTCTTCGCCTTACCAGCCTGAATCACCATAGCTATTCCGTCACCACTTTTTCCCAACTTGGATTGTTTATCTTTAACAGCGAATGAGTCTCATCGTCAGTTTCTCCAAATGCTTTTGCATTCTTCCACTGAAAATTGCAATATCAAAGCGAATTTTTCATTGTTTGTCTTCTAAGTTATGAATCATTAAAGTCATTAAAGCGCCATCTAAGCAAGTTAACCTGATAGTTGAACTACTGCTGACACCAGTTTCAAACAATTCATTAACTCTAATAGTACCACTATCACGGTGAACATAACGCATGCACAGTAAATAACAAAAATTGAAATTAGATTATTACTACCTAAATGAAGTGGCTTAAATCTCAAATCCTTGAAAATAGNAAATGAAGTGGCTTAAATCTCAAATCCTTGAAAATAGGTGCATTTCTTGACAAAAATTCCAAATGAACTCGGATAGTAACGCAATCATAGTAAACATAATGCATGTAATCTAGATAACAAAAATTGAGAAATTGATTAGTTTATTACTACCTAAATGAAGTGCAACAACCTTTGAATTGTTGAAAGTAGCTGTATTTCTTGACAAATATTTCTTCCAATTTTCCCAGAATCCTAGAACTCCACTGACAAATAATCGATGAAACCGATCGTAAAATAGGTGAGTCTTATCCCAGTGCATTGGATACATTGACCAGACACGTGGTATAGATAATATTGTCTCTCTCCCAAAATATAGCTCTTTCTTAAGTGTATTATTCATTTTAAATCTTGTTGCTGCTCTTGCTAGACGTATTCCTTCATTTATGTAAATAGATTTTGAGCACTTCGCAAATTCACCAGGGACCGTAAAGTTATAAAATTTCGTACTCCTCTGAATATATATGCTGTCAACGATTCTCTTGTATAATAAATGAGTTGATGTATTCCTGTTGTGCTTTAAGCTTTCAATCATTGAAGTCACAATGATATTCCTGCCGAAAAGTTTAAGAATTAATGAGTGATTAAATGTAATCCGTCTAGATTCCAACAACTTTGTGGAATATTTGGCTAAATCCGGATGCCATGAATGGTGTTTCATATTTACGGGGAGCAGAACTTTGTAGCTTTGATCTAGAGCACCCTCGATATTCACCAGTTGATTGGTATGCAGTGGAGCAGTAAGATCTGAGGTTGCAATACTTTTATATAAATTTGTCAACACAAAACTTACAAGTAACAACGAAATAAGAGCAATTTTAACATGATAAAAATTGTTCAATTTCTTTGAGATGGGAATATTTTGTTCAAACATTATAGCTAAAATAATTTGCAGAGGGCTGTCACGTGTAGCCCAGACTCTAATGAAATATGCCAACATAAGTAATGTGAATGTGTAACTCAATAGAAGAAAAATCCATACAAATTTTGAGAAGGAAATCACAAACACACTAATATTAAGTGATAAATAAGTGCTTGATCCATCACAAGTTATAAAATTAAAGTTATAATGATCAATTAAGAATTGATATGCATTCGATAGATTTTCTCGGAGACAACTTTCTGGATTAGTACTAACCATTTTCGACTTATCGAAATTATTCATTAAATTCCAGTTACTTGCATCTAGAATGGAAGAATTGTGAACTATGTTTAGCACCATGCCTATGACATAGTAGATCATTTTCTCAAGCGTTGCACTGCGAAATGATTTTGCGAAGTATTTCTTATTGAGTCTTCCAAAAAATTTGCCATGATATAAGTACTCCACATTTGCTTCCGACACACCAAAATTTATTGTGCAAAATCCTGTAATTATTCTATTGTAAATAGAGTCGATAGTATGCCTTGTTGAAAATTTATCTTCTATAATTATATATTTATAGATTTTTTGTGTAAACACTTTAGCACAAGGATTTGTGACACCGACTGTTAACTCTATAGAATTTTTTTTAATTTTCAATTGCGATACTCCAAGCAAAATAGAGATTTTTTGCTTTGTAGGTGTAGCCATTTTAAAGGTTGGTGTTACACCTCCATTTTGTAAGTCATTTACGGTAATGAAGTAAAAGAATCTCGTAGAACATTCTGAATACACTCCTATAAAACCGAACAACCATGCTAGTGCGTTGTACGTAGTTTGGATGTCTAATTGACTTGGGGGATCCCACAAATATGTCACATGACATCGACGTTTTTGAAGTGTCCAGTAAATATAAGTTAGCTGTTCACTAGTTTGGTTGCTATTAAATCGGTTTCTGTTTGGGTTAAATCGCATTATTGGAAATGAAATGTGTGAAGAATTGTTATTATTACTGAATTCAACAATGGCTGTAGAACAGAATTCAAATCCGGTAAATATTTTCTGATACCAGAAAGTAGAATCAAAGTGTGAAACCACATTGTTTGTTAGGTAAATCAATANAATCAAAGTGTGAAACCACATTGTTTGTTAGGTAAATCAATATCAAATTTAACCTTGCAGACATGTTAAAGGCCTTCTTGATTCAAATATAATGAAGAGCCAAAAGCAGAACTCCAAAAAATAGTGTAGGAAATAACTGATTTTAATTTCCTGAAATTAGGTAAGTTTCCTTTTTCTATTAGTTGCGCTTAGAATTATTCGGTTAACAAGTGTATTATTTTTGGTTGTGCATCTGACCTGAAGGATTTTGTTTTCAGAAACACGGTAAAAATTTTTGTTACTCAGATTTTCAAAATTCACTGATTTTAATTTTTTTTCTATAACAGTATTGTACAATAAATTGGTTCCAGATTGATTTTCATGTTATTCAATTATTTCCCTATAAACGATGAACTGGTNAGTATTGTACAATAAATTGGTTCCAGATTGATTTTCATGTTATTCAATTATTTCCCTATAAACGATGAACTGGTTGAGTATCCAAGTCTACAGTTTTAGATAAGAAAAGTTGCTCACAATTTCCAATTGAGTATTTGTTGTTAAATTTTGTTTACGTTTCAACTGAACTGTTGCGAGTAGGTTACATAAGATAACCAACAAAATAATATTAAATTTCACTTCACNCAATTTCCAATTGAGTATTTGTTGTTAAATTTTGTTTACGTTTCAACTGAACTGTTGCGAGTAGGTTACATAAGATAACCAACAAAATAATATTAAATTTCACTTCACAGCTTTTCCAACTGTTTCATCTTAAATAAATTCTTTTGTCAAATATAGGTCAAGGTTAAGCCTAACGTACAAAATAAATTTCACAATAAGAGAAGGAATAATAGCCTCATGGGGAAAGTTGCAATAATAAATTTTGGAGTCAGTGAGTGAAAATAGAAAAATTCCTGTTAAAAGTATTTTCAACTTAAATATTATACTGGGATTTTAACTAGGCATTAATCAACCAGGAAAATTCAATAGGGTTAGCTGAGAATAATATTGCATTTCAGGAGGAAATTAGCTATGTAAGTTTGCCAACGGAGGCGGGGAAAAGATCAAGCAATAGTTATAATTGATGTTACATACGTACAGGGTGTTCGGAAAAAAAGATAACTGGAGAAAGTATTACTTATTCAGTCAAATAGGAAGGAAAATGACCAGATACTTTTGTCATTTATCTAAATAACTCAAATTAACATGAAAGTCTACCCTATACGAAACCTAACGGGAAAACTATAAACCCCCCCCCCCCCACCACCTAAAGTTTTACAATTGATAAATCAATTTTTTAAAGCAAAAGTCAAGAATAAAATACAATTATTGAAATTTATGAAACGGTGAAATTTGTCAATTTGTGAAACAGTCTAGTCAACTCTCAGCGCTTAAAGTTCACCAGAACGTTCATAAAACCACCTTTGAAGTCATGTCAACATATGATGGGATTGGTCTGGAGTAGATGGCGTGTTAAAGTCTACAAGTCGTCTATAAGTCGTTTACAAATTGCCTACAAGTTGTTTACAAGTATACAATTCGTCTACAAGTCTACCAGTCGTCTTCAAGTCCTCCACAAGTCGTTAATTCTAATTAATTCTAANAGTTCACCAGAACGTTCATAAAACCACCTTTGAAGTCATGTCAACATATGATGGGATTGGTCAAGTCGTCTATAAGTCGTTTACAAATTGCCTACAAGTTGTTTACAAGTATACAATTCGTCTACAAGTCTACCAGTCGTCTTCAAGTCCTCCACAAGTCGTTAATTCTAATTTCGATANTACAAGTCTACCAGTCGTCTTCAAGTCCTCCACAAGTCGTTAATTCTAATTAATTCTAAATTTATAGAGATGCTTCTCCAAATATTTCTGTCAAAAACAATTTTGAATTTTCCAATATCCTAGGTATAGTTTTTATCACTCATGAAATTAAAATGCTATTTGTACGTAAAACTGTGAAAAAGTTGGATTTGAAAGACGAATTTTTGAATCATTCTATCCAAATTATATGTAATAAGTTTTACATACATTTCCTTCCGCAAAAATTATATGAGACGGAACTGAGCGCTAAACCTACTTTGCCGATACTTGGACATTACGTGCTACAATTAATTTTCCAGTAAACTCGACTAATTTAAAAAACCCGTTATTATAGCAATAAAACCATAGTGTAAATTATTCTCTTTCACCTGAAAATTTTATCAAATTTTTTGCAAGTTTGCAAGTTTGCTCAAATAGCAACCTTGTTGCTATTTGAGCAAATGCCTTAATAGTTTTCAAGAATAAAACATCAGATTGATAAAACAATTTAGTTGAAAAATCTTAATTAAAAAATAGATAGTTTCCGGTTAGATTCGGTTAAAAGTTTGAAAACGAAACTGGAACAAACAAAATATTTTAGTTCAATTTTTATGTCGAAAACTAAAAACTGCTTTTTCTATTCCGTTTGAAACAAACCTTCTGCATCAGGAAATACTTGTTACTAGATGATACAACCGAAGAGAATCTTACAATTCAGCATCAAAAATTGTCAAAAACCATCTGGAATTCAGTTTAAATAATGTAGAGCCTCACATTATGGTTTTGAACTTAATGACATTGTTTGGTGCTGTATACCAATATAGAGAAACTCAATACGTGTTGATTAAACGTTTAAAGACAAGTCAGCAATAAGCAATCAGTGTGTTTTGAAACTGAATTAGTTTATACTAACTAACCCAGGTTGCTTTAACACTTGTTTTAACAACACTACGCCTATTGAAAGTTGTGCAAGTTTGTTCGCAAATTTCATATACAGGTTTAGTCAAAGCGTTAAAATCCCTTGAGGATACCATAAAAATTTAAGTGATTCATTGGACCACCGGCTTGATATTTTAGTTTTGAAAATAGAACACAAATAATGTCGTTTCGTGATGTGATTCGTTAAATATATATAGTTCTTACGGAAACTGCTTCAACTCTAATTTTTTGTTGCAGCACGAAATTGGAATAAAAGTCCCAAATCAACTCTGATAGTTAAATATTAAAATGTACATAATACATTCACTGTAAATAACAAAAAATGAAATTAGTTTATTACTACCCAAACGAAGTAGCTTTATTTATAAATTCTTCAGAATATGTGAATTTATTAACCAATATTTCTCCCAATTCTGTCAGAATACTAGAACTCCACTGGCAAAAAGTTGGCTAAATCGATCATAAAATAGGTGAGTCTTATCCCTATGCATAGTACACATTGACCATTGACTNGCAAAAAGTTGGCTAAATCGATCATAAAATAGGTGAGTCTTATCCCTATGCATAGTACACATTGACCATTGACGTGGATAATATTCTTGCTAAATATAACCTTTTTTATGTATATTTTGTTTCAGAAATTTGGATGCTGTTCTCGCCTAAATGTATTGCTTCATTTATGTAAATGGATTTGAAGCACTTAGAAAAATTTACTGTAAATATACCAAGGCGTATCCCTCTGAAATTATATGCTATCAATGATTCTCTTGTATGATGNGCAAAAAGTTGGCTAAATCGATCATAAAATAGGTGAGTCTTATCCCTATGCATAGTACACATTGACCATTGACTTGGATAATATTCTTGCTAAATATAACCTTTTTTATGTATATTTTGTTTCAGAAATTTGGATGCTGTTCTCGCCTAAATGTATTGCTACATTTATGTAAATGGATTTGAAGCACTTCGAAAAATTTACTGTAAATATACCAAGGCGTATCCCTCTGAAATTATATGCTATCAATGATTCTCTTGTATGATGNGAAAAATTTACTGTAAATATACCAAGGCGTATCCCTCTGAAATTATATGCTATCAATGATTCTCTTGTATGATGAATGAGTTGATATTCGTGTTGTATCATTGAAGTAACAATGGTATTTCTACCGTAAAAATGTAAAATTAGTGAGTAATTAAATTTAACCAGTCTAGTTTCTAACAGTTTTGGAGAATATTTGACTAAATGCGGCGGAAATAGATGTCTTGTTGTGTTCGGGGAGGAGAATTTCTTAACTTTGATCCAAAGCGTTCTCAATGTTGACCAATTAATTCGTAGTGGAGCAGTAACATATGAGGTTGCAATACTTCAATACAAATTTGACAACACCAGAATTACAAGTAGTAATAAAACCACAACAAATTTAGGTGGTACAAATTTCACAACTTTTTAGACTTGAAAATATTTTGTGCGAAAAAGTTTTGAAAAATAAATCAAAAAATGGACTTGAGTGATAAATAAGTACCGGATTATATGCACCAAAAAAAATCGATTATAGGAGGTTTTACATGTACTTTAAGCACTAAAAAGAAAGATTATGCTTTTATAATATTTAACGTAAAGTGCTTATAATTCATCCTGCACAAACATAATGCGACGCACAATAGTGTCATTTCTCTTTAATAAAATAACTGCTATATTTCTTATATTATTAGTCGCATCTTTTAATTTTTTTAGGTTTAAAAAACAATAAAAATTTTTCCTCACGGTTCTTATTCTATTGCTATGCATGTTTGAGCCTTTATCAAATTTCGAAACAAATTAATAGTTGTGTAAATTTGAATGTTTTAAAATAATTAATACCTTGTTTTGAAACAGTTTTCATAAGCCATTTCGGTCAGTCTCATTATCAATTTTTCCTAGTAACCCGCTCTTCCTTTCAGCCATTCTTTGACACAGAAAAAATCAATTTTTTTTTATTCATATGGGCAAATATTTGAGAAAAAACACAAGTTTACACGTATAAACATATTGGACATGAACAAAATGTAAAATACTTTCAGATGAATTATGGTAAATAATACACAAACAACATTGAGCAGAAGATTTTTTTTCAAACCTATGTCAATTGAAAGTCATTGTCCTAAAGACAAAATTTTGGTACGAAAGTATTCCTCCAAAAATTGACCTATGACCTTCATAGGTCATCTAAGTTAACACTAAGGGTACAAAAAAAAACTTTTTCGATTTGTCCCAAAGTAGTCGTGGCTCCAACCCGCCGTTACTACTCTAGGGGTTTCAGGAAAAGCGCCAGAATAGATTTGGAAAAAATCGAACAGGTTTCTATGTCCCCGTAATGTTAACTGTTTACGTTTTATTGGAATCCAAAATCCAATACTTTTCATAATACTAATTTAATTGGGTTTTGGTTAATTCAAATTTGGNCGTTTTATTGGAATCCAAAATCCAATACTTTTCATAATACTAATTTAATTGGGTTTTGGTTAATTCAAATTTGATTTTGTTGTTATGAATGTGAAGCCAAACTTTATTGTCAGTTCATAGAAACCAGATGTTTTTGAATTTTAAAATCAACAAATCTGTAAGTTGTACTTTTTCCACTCGTATCTTCAATTCATGCTATTTTCGAAGGAGTGGTGCTCAGAGTATTTATCTAATAATTGGAAATCGTGAGCGTCACTAGATAGGCTGCTGTGGCTAATCGGCATTGGGAAAAACTAAAATTTTACAGAATTATGACTATCACGACTATAAATTCCCATATGTCTCTGCATAGGAAATCAAAATTTTATTATATATTTTCCAAATTCCTTTCTTGGGACGATTTAAACTCAAGTTTACAAAAATGGTTAGTCTATCAACCACAAACTCAACTTTTTGCATAATACACTACGCAACTGCTACTTCTAGTCAAAGGTTTAAGACTGATAAGCATGTTCTAAAAACACTTTAAACAATCGAAAGTGTCGCTAATATGTGTTCCTTTATGCAACCCCGTTGCTGCTTGAGTATTGATTATTATCCCTCATATCTGAAACCATAAATTCCATGGTGAGGAATTTGAACTTTCAGGCAGAAAAAAAAGCGTCGATGTATTTAATGTAAAAATTCGTGCTGGTTCAAAAGAGTCTTGTAGACTGGTTGACTCTAAAGCTTCCATTGACCAAGTCGCCTCCTTTAACCCAATGACCTTCAATGACCCGGAGAGATCTGATGACCATGAGACATCTGATGACTTAATGATCCAGATGCATCTATGATGTTTTTCAACGATGATGATATCGCATGAGAGGTTGGAAGAACCTGAGGCACCGTCAGAGAATTCAAATTTATAATCTTAATAAATGAAAAGCTTGGAAATACAGATACGAGTAGTGACTCAATTCTCGATGTCATTAGGTTGACAATTCCACCCTCTCAAGCACCACTGGTACTTCCTAGGCGTTGAATGTCCCAGAGATTACAAATATTTTGCAAGTTCCAGCTTTTGTCACCATGTGTGCTATTTAATTTTATACCATGAACATTGAAGCTACTTACTTGAGCTATTATCGGTTCTGGTGGAGAATTTAGAAGTTGGAACAAAAGTCAATTCTCCAATCTGTAGTTGTAAGTTTGGGGAAAGGTTGGAGGTTATCAAGTCGGATGTTTAACTATCACGTCTAAACCTAGTAGATGTAACAACTGTTGGATGGAAAAGTGGATTCTCTCACTTTCTTCAAAATTCCATCCTTCCTCCCCTTCTTCCACTATAAACAAAAAGTAGACTCGTCGTCCGAAGCGTCCTTTTTCCTCCTGAGACGACGAGTCTAAGAAACAGCAGAAAAATGAGTCAGTCTAATACCGGCTCTCTCACTCTCAACTCCTCTACCCAGCCATTTTGGAATTTTGGTTTGTCTTCGGTTTTTGGAATTGGCTTTCGCCCAGTGTTCCACACCCCAGTCACCCGTTTTTGTTTAAAAAAAGTTTCCCCCGTCTCGTCTCGTCCCCGTCTTTGCTTAAAAAAAATTTTTCCCCGTCTTCGCTTAAAAAATTTTTTCCCCCGTCTTCTCATAATAAAAGGCTTCCCCGTCCCCGTCTTTGCTTAAAAAAATTTTTCCCCGTCCCGTTTCCGTATTTCTTTAAAAATATTTTTCCCCGTCCCGTCTCGTCCCCTTCTTCTCATAATAAAAGAATTCCCCGTCCCCGTCCCCGTCCCGTCCCCGTCCTATGAAAAAAAATTACTACCCGTCCCCGTCCCGTCCCGTCCCCGTCCTATGAAAAAAAAATTCTACCCGTCCCGTAATTATGGATTTTAGTGTACTAAATTGAAATTGTGTATTTTGCCTATTTTCGAAATCTAAATTTCGATTTCGAGCCCTTGCAATTATAAATTTTTATTTGGATCAGCTTGGGGTACTAAATTTCGATTTTAATTTAAATTAAAAAACTATATGGAGTTTGATTTTGATTTCGTATTGGCTAGATTTGAATTTTGATTTTGAATTGTACAAAAAAAAATGAATTTCAATTTCGATTAGGTAGACAAAGTTGATTTCGGTTTCGATTTTGATTTCTATTTCGAATAGCAAGATGATTTCGAAAATCGAAATCCAAAACTAGACAATAGAACTAGAAATTCATACCTTTTTAGTCGAACGAAATCGAACCCTGACTTTTCAGACTCTGGAAATCGAAACTGAGGCACGAAAAATGCTGCTCTATGATGAAAGTAGATGTAAGTGGGGATGGGTACCTGAGAGAGTACCTGATGAGGTGGTGGCTCCTTTTTTGTGTGGATCCAATACGCTTAAGTTCCTCCGTGGGACACAAACACAAACAACACAAATCCCAATGAACAATGAATAAAGGAGGGCGTCAAAACGCCCTCCTTGCCACATGGCACACTTCTTTCCTGTGCCCATCATGCATGGGCACTTTCTTTTCCACAAAACCGATAAAGTTTCAGCCTCGAAATCGAAACCAATAACATTGTAAGCTCTCCAAATCAAAATAGAAACGTTTATATTAGTGAGCTCTAATAATTGAAATTTCGNTAAAGTTTCAGCCTCGAAATCGAAACCAATAATATTGTAAGCTCTCCAAATCAAAATAGAAACGTTTATATTAGTGAGCTCTAATAATTGAAATCTCGATTTGCAATGAAGCTAAGTTGGAAGTCTGTGCCTAAATAACACCCGTCTTTTAAAAAGAAATGTTATCACCCGTCCCCGTCTTTCGTAAAAAACCGTCTTACCCTTTTTTCATACTAAACATCCTCACCCGTCCCCGTCCCGTTTCCGTCTTTCCCAAATAATCGACTCACCCGTCTCCGTCCCTATTTTTCTCAAAAATTCGACTCACCCGTCCCCGTCCCGTCCCCGTCTTTTCAAAATAATCAACTCACCCGTCCCCGTCCCTTCCCCGTCTNGTCCCTGTTTTTCTCAAAAATTCGACTCACCCGTCCCCGTCCCGTCCCCGTCTTTTCAAAATAATCAACTCACCCGTCCCCGTCCCTTCCCCGTCTTTCTCAAAAATTTGACTCATCCGTCTCCATCCCGTCCCCGTTTTTTCAAAATAATCAACTCACCCGTCCCCGTCCCGTCCCCGTCTTTTGAGAGAAGAAAGGGTCCCCGTCCCCGTCCGAAACCCGTCCGGACGGGGACGGGAAAGACGGGATGCCGAACACTGCTTTCGCCAATTATTGGATTTTAAGTGAAGGGTATTTCGACCCTTCACCTTCAGTAAGTAACTCCTTGACCTCTGACCTCCCTTTCCCTACCGATTCGCTCTTATTTAATTGGTGTTTCCTACTTGACCAAAAATACCCAACCAATTCCCTACCCAAACCCTGTCACTTCCCCGACCTTATCAACAATCCCAAAAATACCCAATGCCCTTCCGTAAGACAATCCAGTCTTACACAACCTAACCATATTATTTGATTTTGAATTGACATCGACCTAACCCTGGATTACCTTTTTATAGTTTTCTTCCTAATTTTAACTACAGTCCAAGGTTTGAGGACAGTAACTTTTCGAATTATGAAAATTTTAATTGGTATGATTGTTGCATCTTAACTCATTGATTGGAAAAAATGAACCGTCTTTTGTGTAAATGTAAAGAAACATTCTTTAGACAACATATACAAAAAACTTCGAACAAATCGTTTATGTATCACAAAGTTTAGGGTTGTTCAGAAAAGTGTACTATATAGAGAAAGATTTTTCCACTCCTAGCACCATACCTCTAGACTCATGCACCATCTCAAAAGCACAAACAAGATAAATTTTTGAAGTTTATGAATTTAGTTTCCATCCAGTTTGTGATAAGTTTATTGTTTAAATTGATTGACTTAATTTCACTGTTAAAATGGAGCAACTGATTGAATTATTAAATTCAAAATAGTCAACTGAATTGAGAAGAGAAGAATGAGCCTTCGAGTAGGCCATTAATTGAATTAGCGCGCAGGTATATGGTGGGGTGTTAAGGATGGAAAATGCGTTGGAGGAGTGGGATTCTCCTATTTCGTTACATATGCTTCACNTATATGGTGGGGTGTTAAGGATGGAAAATGCGTTGGAGGAGTGGGATTCTCCTATTTCGTTACATATGCTTCACAACGTAAACTTCTACATATGGAACACTTTTCTGAACAACCCTGTATATAAAAAATTCAAGAAATATGTATAAAAAATAGAAATAAAGTGGATCTCGTCTATTATGACTTCATGTGTAATGAAACCACGGGTTTAATGAACCTAGAAAATTGGTCTCCGCCTAGAGATAGGCACATTAATTTTAAAGAACTCAGTCTTAATGAACTCGGTTAAAATGAACTCTCGGAATGGTTACTCGGATGTAATCAACCTTATCTTGCGGTCTAGCCTTTCATTTCACCATCTTGAGCGATGAACTTAAGACCCTGTTTTATTAAAAAGTCAGACCAATTTAATATTACGCATTGCAAATGAATTAAGAAATGAAGTTATAAAGATGGTTATGGGCAATAGGGATTGTGGTGGGCAGTAGGAAGGGTTGTAAAAAATAGTTAGGGTTGTGGGAAGTAGGATTGCGATAGACATTTATTACTTATTGCGCATGAGCCATACCTAACAATAAATTTTGACTTTTGAAAATTGTTTATTATAATTTGCTTGAGTGTAGTTATATTATAAATTCGATTTGCCAGATGGTGTTTTTTCTGCGAAGAGGTGCAATTAATGGAACATTTTATTTCGACTTTTAATTCAAGAAAATGGAATACGATGAGGTTGTTGTTTATAAACTCCAACGCGGCAACCAAGTAGCCGAGTTGGTAACTTAAACTGAAAATAAGCAAAGCCCACAGCATTTTGAGATAGGCAGTAAATGGTGAAACCGAACAGAGACTTATAATTCAAAATCAAAGTTGACAAGGAACATATCTAGAACACGACGTAAATAAAACAAAGGAAACNCAGAGACTTATAATTCAAAATCAAAGTTGACAAGGAACATATCTAGAACACGACGTAAATAAAACAAAGGAAACATTTTCTGGTTATGAACTTAATCACACAGCTTGGTTATTTTTATGATCCTATTGAAAATCACTAAGTGTTGACAAAAATAATCAGAGACAATTTTAGCGACAGGCATCTGTCTCTTTTGTAACTTAAATTAGATTATACTGACTAACGCAGCACACTATTTTTAACAACACTACGTCTATAGCTAGTTATTCCATTTGAAGTGTCAGCAAATTTCAACTTTTAATATACTGGGTTAGTCAAAATTATAACTACCCCTGAGACTACAAGGTAAATTTAAATCATTAATTTGACGGCTTGATATTTTAGCTTTTAAAATAACATACAAATTTGTTGTTTTGTGACGTACAGTTAAATATTTATACTTCTTATGGAAAACCTTTCAACTCTAGATTTTCCTTTTACCTTGAAATTGAAATATGAATTCCTAATGAACTCGGATAGTAACGCAATCATAGTAAATATAATGCATGTAATGTAGATCACAAAAATTGAGATTAGTTTATTACTACCTAAATGAAGTGCAACAACCTTTGAATTGTTGAAAGTAGGTGTATTTCTTGACAAATATTTCTTCCAATTTTCCAAAAATCCTAGAATACCACTGGCAAATAATCGATGAAACCGATCGTAAAATAGGTGAGTCTTATCCCAATGCATTGGATACATTGACCAGGCACGTGGTATAGATAATATTGTCTCTCTCCCAAAATATAACTCTTTCTTAAGTGTACTATTCATTTTGAATATTGTTGCTGCTCTTGCCAGACGTATCCCTTCATTTATGTAAATAGATTTTGAGCACTTCGCAAATTCACCAGGGACCGTAAAGTTATATAATTTCGTACTCCTCTGAATATATATGCTGTCAACGATTCTCTTGTATAATAAATGAGTTGATGTANCGTTTGAATAATAATTTTTCGTTTCCAACCAATTGTAACTAATGTGCTGTAACAAAATATTTACAAATTAACAAATATTTATATCTAATGAGTTATACCTTCTCTATTCTTGAGAATACGTATAGGAGAAAATGACATGAATCTATACCTAAACAAATTATATATAACTCATTAGAACAACAAAATTAGTTCGTAATGGCTGGATATAGTTTATATCTTATTAGAAATTACTTTATAGAAGTAAACTCGATTAGATAGGATTTATATCTAATTTTAAAACACGGGTACGGTTGTTGTTTAAATACTCCAACGTGGCAACCAAGTAGCCGAGTTGGTGACAGAAATTGAAAATAAACAAAGTCCATAGCATTTTGAGATAGACAAAAGATGGTGCAACCGAACAGAGACTTATAATTCACAATCAAAGTTTATAAGGAACATAACTGCAACTCGAGGTAAATAAAACAAAGGATACGTATTCTGGTTACGAACTTAATAACACAGCTTGGTTATTTTCATATGCTATTGAAACTCACTAAAAGTGTTGACAGAAATAATCAAAGACAATTTTAGCGACAGGCATCTGTCTCGTTTGTAACTGAATTAGATTGTAACTGACTAATGCAGCACACTATTTTTAACAACACTACGTCTATAGCTAGTTATTCCATTTGAAGTGTCAGCAAATTTCAACTTTTAATATACTGGGTTAGTCAAAATTATAACTACCCCTGAGACTACAAGGTAAATTTAAATCATTAATTTGACGGCTTGATATTTTAGCTTTTAAAATAACATACAAATTTGTTGTTTTGTGACGTACAGTTAAATATTTATACTTCTTATGGAAAACCTTTCAACTCTAGATTTNAATGTTGTTTTGTGACGTACAGTTAAATATTTATACTTCTTATGGAAAACCTTTCAACTCTAGATTTTCCTTCTACCTTGAAATTGAAATATGAATTCCTAATGAACTCGGATAGTAACGCAATCATAGTAAATATAATGCATGTAATGTAGATGACAAAAATTGAGATTAGTTTATTACTACCTAAATGAAGTGCAACAACCTTTGAATTGTTGAAAGTAGGTGTATTNACAAAAATTGAGATTAGTTTATTACTACCTAAATGAAGTGCAACAACCTTTGAATTGTTGAAAGTAGGTGTATTTCTTGACAAATATTTCTTCCAATTTTCCAAAAATCCTAGAATACCACTGGCAAATAATCGATGAAACCGATCGTAAAATAGGTGAGTCTTATCCCAATGCATTGGATACATTGACCAGGCACGTGGTATAGATAATATTGTCTCTCTCCCAAAATATAACTCTTTCTTAAGTGTACTATTCATTTTGAATATTGTTGCTGCTCTTGCCAGACGTATCCCTTCATTTATGTAAATAGATTTTGAGCACTTCGCAAATTCACCAGGGACCGTAAAGTTATATAATTTCGTACTCCTCTGAATATATATGCTGTCAACGATTCTCTTGTATAATAAATGAGTTGATGTATTCCTGTTGTGCTTTAAGCTTTCAATCATTGAGGTCACAATGATGTTCCTACCGTAAAGTTTAAGAATTAATGAGTGATTAAATTTGAACTTTCTTGTTTCAAGCTGTTCTGGGGAAAATTTGATTAAATATGGATGCCAAAAATTTTTTGTCATTACTATGGGGAGCAGAATTTTGTAGCCTTTGTCAAGAGCATTCTCAATGTTGACTAATTGATTGATATGTGGTGGAGCAGTAAGATCTGAAGTTGAAATACTACGATACAAATTTGTCAATACCAGACTTACAAATAACAATGAAACCAGAGCTAATTTAACTTGGTACAAATTGTTTAATTTCTTGGACATGGGGATACTTTGTTCGAAAATTATAGCCAAAATAATTAAAAATGGGGAATCTTGTGTAGCCAAGACGCGAATGAAATATACCAAGAGAAAAAATGTTAATGTGAAACTCAATAGAAGCAAAATCCATATAAATTTTGAGAAAGAACCTACAAATGCACTGAATGATAAATAAGTGTTTGCTCCATCACAAGTTATAAAATTATAGTTAAAATGTTCAGTTAAGAATTGATATGCATGCGGTAATTTTTCTCGGAGAGAGCTTTCAGGACTAGTATCTACAATTTTGGATTTAGGGATACCACTTAGTACATGACTGTTGTGTGAATCTAGAATCACGGCATTATGAAATATATTTAGCACCATACCAACTGCATAGAAGATCATTTTTTCAAAATTTGCAGTCTGGAATGATTTTGGGAAGTGTTTCTTAGGGAGTTTCCCATTATTGTTTTTATAATATAAGTAATTCATATTAGCTTCAGATACACTAAAATATATTGTACAATTGTGTGTAATTATTTTATTGTAAATGAAGTCAATAGTATGCCTTGTTGAAAACTTATCATCTATAATTCTATATTTATCGATTTTGTATGTAAAAATATTATCACAAGGATTTGTGACACCGACTGTTAATTCTAAGGCATTTTTTCTAATTTTTATTTGCGAGACTCCAAGTATAATAGATATATTTCCGTTAGTAGGTGTAGCCATTTTGAATGTCGGTCCTACACCTCTATTTTGCAAGTCATTTACGGTAATACAGTAAAAGAACCTTGTAAAATATTCAGAATACATTTTTGAAGATACGTACAACCATGCTAGTGTGTGGTACGTATTTTGAATATCTAATTGACTTGGGGGATCCCATAAATACGTCACATGACATCGACGTTTTTGAAATGTCCAATGAATATAACTTAACTGTTCACTAGATTGGTTGTGACTAAACCGATTCCTGGTTGGGTTAAATCGCATTATTGGGAGTGATATATGTGAAAAATTGTTGTGATCATTGTATTCAACAATACTAATAGAACAGGATTCGAATCCCGTAAAAAATTTTTGAAGCAGGAAACTGTTTTCAAGTTGTGAAGCCACACAGCTTGCTACGTAAATAAATACAAAATTAAAACCTACGGCCATGGCTACTGGCATTGTTGAATCAAATTTAATTTTACCAAATATTTGGACTATGTTATAAGTTTCGAAGCACTTACATTTATAGTTGTTTATCAAGAAAACTTTGCAGAAACTAAGTACTTACCATTTATGCTGAACTGAATGTTTCTACTGTAAAATTAAATTTTGTTATTTTGACATTGTCGGGTCTCTCCGATCGCACACTATATTTAAAGGTCCTCCCGAACCTATAGTTTTAGAGCAGAGGACAAGATACCTTGAAATGAAGAACTTACATATCATTATGAAGAACTAAGAGCGAAACTTTTAAAAAATATCTATTGAATAATTTATTTCAATTTGCTAAAATTATGCATATTCCTTTTCTACTGGTTGCACTTAGAATGATACAGTTACCGATGGTATTAATTTTGCTGGTGCGTCTGTATTGAATCAACTTGTTTGCGGAAACGGGTAAAAAGTTTTAATGGTTGCAATTTCGCAATTCGCAGGTTCTAAATTTTATTTCTATATGAAAATCGTCCAATAGTTGGTTTCAGATCGATTTTCATGTCGTTCAATTATTACGTTATAAACCACAAACTGAATGGTACCTAAATGTACAGGGTACCAAATTGAAACAATACTAAATTGTCAACTATTTTCAATTGGCTGGTTGTTTATGCTTTCAAAATTTCAAGTGACTTGAGTGTTGCGAAATGGTTGCATATATGAGTAACAAAATAGTTGATTGCACTCTACCTGTAGTTACTATAGATACATAGAATTCTAAATATTTCTATTGTAAAATTTTCATTCCAAACCTACNGAAAATCGTCCAATAGTTGGTTTCAGATCGATTTTCATGTCGTTCAATTATTACGTTATAAACCACAAACTGAGTGGTACCTAAATCTACAGGGTACCAAATTGAAACAATACTAAATTTTCAACTATTTTCAATTGGCTGGTTGTTTATGCTTTCAAAATTTCAACTGACTTGAGTGTTGCGAAATGGTTGCATATATGAGTAACAAAATAGTTGATTACACTCTACCTGTAGTTACTATAGATACATAGAATTCTAAATATTTCTATTGTAAAATTTTCATTCCAAACCTACNCACTCTACCTGTAGTTACTATAGATACATAGAATTCTAAATATTTCTATTGTAAAATTTTCATTCCAAACCTACGATATTAAGAATATCAGATAACATATACCGCCACCGGATATAGGAAACTGACCAAATCGGATCGTGAAAATTATTTGTTTCAAGATTTTCTTAAAATTGCATGGAGGGTTTCTTAAAATTTGTAAGTAAATGGAAGATGCGTATTTAGACATTATAAAAATTTTGAATAGGGTAAGAAATGACCACTTTTAAATCGAGCTGGTACACTCTTGCGAGCGACCAGCTCATATATGAAAGATGAAACCGTTTCGACGTCTTGTCATGAACACTTAAATAGTTTAATTTTGAGTGGAAATTGAAATCGCTTTCTAATTTGGCACTACCATGAATTTCTTACATTAAAAGCAGTAGCCTGTGCTGAAAGTCACTTATTGTAAACGAATAATGTTTGGTGGTCGGTAATGAACGTTTATACGAGATCGGATCGCTTTTCTAGTAAACGTCGTATGTTGGTTTCTTTAAGATAAGTTGTACGAAGCTAGTAGTTCTGTCTACAGTACCTAAGCAGAACTCACGAATTATGGCTGTGGAAGTGTGTCTAAAATTTCAACATTTTGCTACCATTTTGTTGCACAACAACAATAATTATTAAAATTATGAGTACTAAAATTAATCAGAATATGTTAACACATTGTAAACTAAAAATGACAAGGGTAATATGGAATGTGGATTCTAAGCGGCTTTGCTGACATTTTTGATAATTTGAAATGGCCTCCTACATTTTCTTGAAAATATTTTTGTCAAATATGGAGAGTCCCGGTGCAATCCAAAATAACACAAAATTAAGAAATGGGATCAATGTCACCATCCGAGAAAGAAGTATGTCAAGCAAAAACCGTTCCGGATTTTTAGATACTTTTAAGTGGCGGTAGTGTAAGATTACTGTGGATTGATAGCCTAGATTTCTCAATTGTTTTTCAAAATCAAAAACAAAAGTTTTGACTGGACGTAAGCTATTTCATATAAACTTTCTACACATTTGTATTGAAGCATACATTTCGACTGCAAATCCTAGCTGTGTTTCTTGAGGTATTTGCAGTTCTAAATATGCATTTAGAAAAAAGTACGAGTCGGAATCCAACAAGAACTTTCATTATTAACGAACTTTATGCCCTAATAAGTTTTCTGAAAGGTAACCTACCACAACGCGTACATAGTATCGATAAGCGCTGAGAAAAAGGTAAATTAATCTCTTAAAATAATGTTGTACCAGTATCACTGCAATATTATAAATTGTACCCTTAGAAGGAAGCCTGGCAAGGAATTGAGGTCGGAAAGGTTTTCGAGATCTGATTTGCAAATTGAGAGGTTTCATTCCAATTAAAATGTGGAATAGTGAACCTTACGCCAAGATCCCTTCACCATTTTCCCATTTTGGACATGGGCGATAGACATCAGAGTAAAAAGTGGCCTACTATTCCGGAATCCAGCGAGAAAATTCTACACGATTTTGTTTTTGGGTATCAACACCGCTAACTTGCTATGTAGAAATTTGGTGAAAAGTTTGACAGCGTTGCTGAGGTGTAAAATTGGACCATAGTTTGCGGTGTCTTCTCTTGATTATTTTTTTAAATCGGGATAAATCAACTCGTTCCACTATTGAGCGGAGAGTTTCTTAGAATCAAAACCTAATAAGAACAATTGGGACCGGCTGATTAGGTAAACCCGAAGGAACTAATTTTTTTAAATATGCTTAGAATAATATCTTGTCCTTGGAATTTCCCTGATTCCAGTGTATCCATGACCATGGAGCATTGAATTCCCTGTTATGCATAAATACCTATAAACCCAATTAAGCATAGTACTACCCAAATGAATCGCGTAAAGAGAACCTCTGGAAAGTTCTTCCCTTCACATTTCAATACTATAAATTGTGGCAAGGATTCTGTAACGCCCGGTTGTTAGATGTGAAGAGACTCGTACTCTCAGAGTAGCAAAGTGAGGCTTTAATACTCAGAGACAATGACAAGTATGAGTTAAAACCTCTCCTATGAAATAAGGAGACCCATCGTCCAGTCTAGAAATACACTGGTTACTCTACTTTCTGTCTCACAAAATCCAATGAGAGAAGCAACGGAAAGAATCATAAAGAATTAAAGAAACATCAAAGGCACTACAACCTCTATTCAAATAATGCTACTAAAATTACTAAAGCACTGAAGATGTGTGACAACTTCTTCTGCGACACACATAATGAACTCGCTTTAGTCTCCCCAATGTCACTGACAGCCCTACCAGCACCAGCACTCTTATTGCTTTCTTTCAATACTCTATTATAATTTGAGAAAAATAATAAAGCAAGTTTGATTATCTAGAAGGACCTTTACAGCTTACTTTCTTCTGGAGCGACACCATGTCAGCAATTATTTCGTTTACATTCCTTATTCTGAACAAATACTATAAATTGAACGCTGCGAACAAAACAAAAGGTGAGGGGGAAACAAAGTGGAGGAATAATCTTCGAATGGAAAAATGAACGCGAACAAAATGTTACAATAATTACACATTCCCATTTTTTAACTTTAAAAGTAGACTTAAGAAAATTATTAAATTTGATCATCTTTAATTAAATCTACCAGAGACACAATTCGCAACTAGGTAAAATGTCTTCGATAATATCCAAAAACTGTTGCCCACTATTTCAAATGTCATCCTGGGCATGGGTATGAGTGACATTATTGCACGATTGGGGTTGTTGATACTACACCAATACGGAAAAGATGTGATGGCTCAACACAAACTAAGAATAACAAAATTTTTCTTAAAAAAAAATTCTCAAAGTATGACAAGAAATAAGCAACCGTGTAGTAAAAGTGGAATCAATAAGCAAGTATACTTACATTGGTAACACTGGAGCAAATGCATTGGACCTAATGTTATATACTACTAAAGCCTGTAACTTCATTTCCGAATTCGCTGTGTCTAAACTCAAGTTATATACCAATACTCATTGCTGACCACTGTTGCAACTAAGCCTACAACTCCAATATAGCCAAAATGCCGACTACCATGGAAGCAACAAATAATTTTAACATACGATTTAAACACTGCAATTAGCGTGTTAAAAATCGTATTTAACAAAAAATTTGTTGAGTTCCCACCAGACAATTTCACCTGCTTCTTCAAAACTGAGAAAAAACACTGCATAACAAGGAATACCAAATGAAACAATACAGGTATACAACTCGCCAAATATTATATATAAATATTAGCAACATACAGTGTGGAAATCTTAGTAGGAGACAATGAAACCCAAGTTCACCCACCCCACCCGTCCTAGACACCATAAACACCATAGACACCTTAGTTCCCATATATGCTGTTTAGTTCGGGTGGGGTGGGTGAACTTAGGTATCATTGTCTCCTACTAAGATTTCCACACTATATACAGAAAGAACCAATAGGGATGCAACAGGGATACCCGTCCTTCTTTCTTAACCCAGAGTCCCACACTGCACATTTGGGCAAATCGCCCACACATCCAACAACAGTAAAAGAATTACAAAAAAAAAATTTATATTGTGACCTAAATTTGACCCGAATTCACTAAGAAAAACATGTATGACCAACTCTGAAGGGTACTTATTATTACTTATTATTATAAGATTGAGCTTACCTTCAAACCTTAGACTAATTGTGATTAAGTATCACTAGAAATACGCAAATGAGTGACACCAACAGATCATGGATAGGTACAACGCTCATCCAGCAACTGTTAACCATCAAATAGGTCATAGAGTCACTGTGAAGAGTATCATTGTCAGAATGGAATCAAGGTTCTCGCTCTTAGCTGAAATTCACAAGAGCCGAAACAAACCTATTACTGGTAAGATATCGGTAAAATTACTTTTAGAATAAATAAATTTAAGTTCACAAGCGGTCCTTAATAGTTGGGAATTTTTAATAATAGTCTATTGTAATATTATGTATATTATATTATAATATTTATAAAATATTGCCGGTTGTCGGACGCCCAATTCGAACCTGGTTTGAAAACGGTAACTGCTCGTCAAATGAATATATTGTGTAATTACTTACTGTATGAATGTTTTGGATAAGACAGATACCAAAATTTTAAGTTATGGTTAGTATGCAGGTGCTTTGCAGTAATCATGGAATGTCCAGAAGACACAATTATTTGACAAAACGAAAATAATTCATGGCATCATCTAGAAAACATCTATCACGTAAACATTCTATCACGTAAACGAATGTTTACGTGANATATTGTGTAATTACTTACTGTATGAATGTTTTGGATAAGACAGATACCAAAATTTTAAGTTATGGTTAGTATCCAGGTGCTTTGCAGTAATCATGGAATGTCCAGAAGACACAATTATTTGACAAAATGAAAATAATTCATGGCATCATCTAGAAAACTTCTATCACGTAAACATTGTATCACGTAAACGAATGTTTACGTGATAGAACAAACATTGCACCGATGAAAAAAAAACAATGTGTTATAAACGTCAATTCTCAATTTGTGGTATGAATTTTATTCATCGAGTTTGAATCAGATTGTAAGGAATGCAAAATTGAAGTGTGGGGGAGAATATCCGCAACACAACCTGATTCATTTGTATCCGAAATTGTGCGCCCATTCATTTTCTCCCCAGTGTCGTATTCGATAAAGTTGCTAGAGATTCCTAATCAGCAGGAACAAAGAAGTCTAGTATACTAAAAGAATTGAAGATTTCAAAAGAGATTGTATATAATTTCGGATATCCACTCATGAGACATTCATCTTGGTGTTGTGGCGTTACAAGTTATGTATAAATTGGTCAGTGCATGCCACTTGCATCCTTTAGTCGAATATGACAAATTCAAGACTCTTTCAATTCCTATTACATGCATAGAGCATAAATAGTTAATTTAACAAATGGGTTTCCCCTACGACGATGAAGTAGGACTTTTGTTTATAAGCTAGAGTTTTGAGACTGTAATAGGAAGCAGCAATGAAGAGCAGTTGGATCTCTTAAGGACATATAATCAAAAGTACTATGATTCACTGACAGGCTGACGATGAAAGGCCAAAGAGCAGCTTGTTGTATTGTGGATTCCACTGGGTGAGTATCCGCCAAGGACTTTTTAATTTTTTTTTTAGCGTTGCAAGGACAAGTAAAAAGTTGAACATTTATGATGGCTGACGAAATGCCCTGGACGCAATTGCTTAGCCCTACAACAAAATGGGTTTGTGAAATAATGTTTACGGAATTCTGTGGAATATGACANGCCAAGGACTTTTTAATTTTTTTTAGCGTTGCAAGGACAAGTAAAAAGTTGAACATTTATGATGGCTGACGAAATGCCCTGGACGCAATTACTTAGCCCTACAACAAAATGGGTTTGTGAAATAATGTTTACGGAATTCTGTGGAATATGACAAAAGGCGGTCCAAAACGTATTTTTGATTCCGATCCATCGAGTTCTATGGAAATGAAATATTGGATGTATTTTCAAAGTAGTAAATCCACAGTCCGTGTCTATGCCTGGAGTCATGAATTAGAAATGAAGTTTTTTTGGTTTTGCAATGATTTGGGGCCATATTATGAACCATTGAGCCCCTGTTTGTGCAATTGGTTCAATTTTCTAACATTGAAAATTTAATCTCATCAGTGTAATTTTTATTATTAGTCTATCTCGCCTTCAACAAATTTTATAGACCACACTTTCTTGAAACTTGCTCTTCATTTTTGAAGAATTGTGATTTTCGACCCAGATTGGTGTTATTTCTCCACTGTTGGATACTAATTATTGCATAAAATTTACGACAAAATTTGCCACTTGTGTCAATTTATTAACAAATTCATCGTGATATTTTGGTTCAAGGATTGGTTTGTTTGTAGTTCCTTTAGCAGTTAAAAAGCTGTCCCAATCATGCCCATTCAGGCTGTGATTCTTTTTGTTGACTAAGTTTTCATCGCCTAACCTGCTCGTCCTTTCGGCTATTCTTTGGNCATTCAGGCTGTGATTCTTTTTGTTGACTAAGTTTTCATCGCCTAACCTGCTCGTCCTTTCGGCTATTCTTTGGCACGAAATTTTTTTTTATTCACATGGGCAAATATTTGAGAAAAAACTCACAAATTTACACGTATAAACATACCGTACATGAACAAAATACTTTTAAATAAATTNAATATTTGAGAAAAAACTCACAAATTTACACGTATAAACATACCGTACATGAACAAAATACTTTTAAATAAATTATGATAAATGACACACAAATAACAATGCGCAGAAAAACCAGAAGATTTTGTTTCAAACCTGTCAATTGAAAGTCATTGTCCTAATGACTAAGTTTTGGTCCGGAAGTATCCCTCCCAAATTTGATCAAAGACCTTCATAGGTCATCTAAGTTAACACTAAGGGGACAGAAAAAATTTTCGATTTGTCCCAAAGTAGTCGCGGCTCCAACCCGTCGTGACTGGGTGTCAGGAGAAGCGACAGAATAGATCTGGGAAAAATCGACAAGGTCTTGTTTGTCCCCGTAATGTTAACCGTTTACGTTTTATTGAAATCCAAAATACAATACTTTTCAGAATACTAATTTAATTGGCTTTCAAATTTGGTTTTGTTGTAATATATGTGAAGCCAAACTTCATTGTCGGTCCATAGAAACCACAGGTTTTTGAATTTTTGAATGCTTTCTTTTAAGGAGTGGTGCTCAGAGTAATTATCTAATAATTGGTCATCGGGAGCGTCACAAGATAGGCTGCTGTGGCTAAAGAGCATTGGGAAAAAATAAGCTGAACAGAATTGACTATCACGACTACAAAGTCCCATAAATCTCTGCATAGGAAATCAAAATTTTATTATATATTTTCCAAATACCTTTCTTGGAATGATTTAAACTCATGTTTACAAAAATGGTTAGTCTATCAATGGCAAACTCAACTTTTTGTATAATACACTACGCAACTACTACTTTTAGTGNTACAAAAATGGTTAGTCTATCAATGGCAAACTCAACTTTTTGTATAATACACTACGCAACTACTACTTTTAGTCAGAGGTTTAAGACTGATAAGCATGTTCTCAAAAACACTTTAAACAATCAAAAGTTTCGCCAATATGTGTTCGTTTATNACTGATAAGCATGTTCTCAAAAACACTTTAAACAATCAAAAGTTTCGCCAATATGTGTTCGTTTATGCAACATCATTACTGCTCGAGTTTTGATTATTATCCCGCATATCTGAAAGCATAAATTCCATGGTGATGAATTTGAACTTTCANATGAAACAAAAGTTTCATACAACTTCTTGCACAAGAAATTGCATAAAACTTTTGAACAAAAGTTGCGCAACTTTCGCTGTCTGGTGTAATTGTAGCATAAGACTTCCATTGATCAAGTCGTCTCTTTACCTCAGTGATCTTTAATGACCCGGAGAAATCTGATGACCATGAAACATCTGGAGCCTGTAAAATGAAATGATGATGAGGTGTGATGAGTGATGAATTGAGAAATTATGAGTTTTGATGAGTTGATGAGAAGACCTGTATTAGGTAGGACTTATCAAAGTTCACGTGAGGACTGAGCTTTCTTGAGGATTTGAGTAGTCAGCTGTGGCCACACGTGTTTTTAAAATCTAATTTTAATAAAAATGATGAATAATTTGGAAATGAAAATCGCTCTATTGTCCAGAATACGGGACAAAAATGATATTTCAACTTAAAATTCATGGTCTAAATTTTCATCACTGTTGAACAATAGGTTAAACTCCATTCCCAATCCAGTTACAAATAAATTAGTGATAGAAAAATGGACTACTTGCTAATTCAATTTACTTTGGGGTTTCAAATAGGGTACCTTCAAACTTTACTGAGGATTTGATGAATCATCAACAATATCTTATTCAGTAAAAAGGCCCGTNAATACGGGACAAAAATGATATTTCAACTTAAAATTCATGGTCTAAATTTTCATCACTGTTGAACAATAGGTTAAGCTCCATTCCCAATCCAGTTACAAATAAATCAGTGATAGAAAAATGGACTACTTGCTAATTCAATTTACTTTGAGGTTTCAAATAGGGTACCTTCAAACTTTACTGAGGATTTGATGAATCATCAACAATATCTTATTCAGTAAAAAGGCCCGTAATACACAACTTGATGAGTACTCCATCAAATCATCAAAATAATCACTCATCATGCATCAAACCTCAATTCTCAACTTCAAATTTTTATAATACGTTGTCTCTTCAAATCTGTGTGATGAGTGACAAATTCATCACTCATCACACCTCATCATCACTTCATTTTACAGGCCTCTGGTGATTGAATGAACCAGGTGCATCTATGATGTTCTTCAACGATGATGATGTCGCATGGGAGGTCGAAAGAACCTTAGGCACCATCAGAGAATTCAAATTTATAATCTCAATGAATGAAAAGCTTGGAATACAAATANATTCAAATTTATAATCTCAATGAATGAAAAGTTTGGAAATACAAATACGAGTAGTGACTCAATTCGCGATGTCATTAGGTTGACAACATCCACCCTCTCAAGCACCACTGATATTTCAGTGACATTCCCTAGGCGTTGAATGTCTCTGAAATTACAAATATTTTGCAAGTTCCAACCTTTGTCATCATATGTGCTATTTAATTTTATATCATGAACATTGGAGTTACTTACCTGAGCTGTTTTCTGTTCTGGTGGAAAGTTCAGAAGCTGGAACTAAAACCAATTCTCCAATGCGNTACGAGTAGTGACTCAATTCGCGATGTCATTAGGTTGACAACATCCACCCTCTCAAGCACCACTGATATTTCAGAGACATTCCCTAGGCGTTGAATGTCTCTGAAATTACAAATATTTTGCAAGTTCCAACCTTTGTCATCATGTGTGCTATTTAATTTTATATCATGAACATTGGAGTTACCTGAGCTGTTTTCTGTTCTGGTGGAAAGTTCAGAAGCTGGAACTAAAGCCAATTCTCCAATGTGTAGTTGACGGTTTGGGGAAAGGTTGGAGGTTATCAGGTCGGATGTTTGCCTATCACGTGTAAACCTAGTAGATGTAACAACCTAACCATATTATTAGATTTTGAATTGCCATCGACCTAACCCTGGATTACTTTTTTATAGTTTTCTTTCTAATTTTAACTACAGTCCAAGGTTTGAGGACAGTAACCTTTCAAATTATGAAAATTTTAATTGGTATGGTTGTTGCATCTGAAATAATTGATTGGAATATAAGAACCGTCGATTGTGTAAATGCAAAGAAACATTTAGACAACATACTAAAAATCTTCGAACAAATCGTTTATGAAGCACAAAGCTTATTTATAGTTAACTATGTTTATTGAATATTTATATGCAAAGAGATTCTGTTAAAATGACAGTAATACAGGGTTGTTCTGAAAACTGTACCTTATGTAGAAAGATTTTTCTACTTCAAGCACCATATCTCTAGACTCATGCACCATCCCAAAAGCACAAACAAGGCAGAAAATTCGTTTTGCGCTCACTCTATTCGAAGAGAATTTTTGAAGTTTATAAATTTAGTTTCCATCCACTTTGTGATAAGTTTATTGTTTAAATTAATTGACTTTAACTGTTAAAATGGAGCAACTGATTGAATTATTAAAATCAAAATAGTCAACTGAATTGAGAAGAGAATAATAAACCTTCGGGTAGGATATTAATTGAATTAGCGCGCAGATATCTGGCGAGGTGTTAAGAATGGAAAATGCGTTGGAGGAGTGGGATTTTCCTTTTTTGTTGCATATGCTTCGCAACGTAAACTTCTACATATGGAACACTTTTCTGAACAACCCTGTATATAAAAAATTCAAAAAATATGTATAAAAAATAGAAATACAGTGGATCTCGTCTATCATGACTTCGGGTGTAATGGAACCATGGGAATAATTAGCATAGACCACCGGTCTCCGCCTAGAGATAGTCACATTAATTTTAAAGAACTCAGTCTTAATATGAACACTCGGATGTAATGAACCTTATATTGCGGTCTAGGCTTCCATTTCACCATCTTGAGAAATGAACCGGACCCTGTTTTGTTAAAAAGTCAGACCAATTTAATAATATGCATTGCGAATGAATTAAGAAATGAAGTTTTAAGGATGGTTATAGGCAATAGGGAGGGTGGTGGGCAGTAGGAAGGGTTATGGGAAGTAAGATTGCGTTAGAAACCAAGAAGGGCTTATGGGTATTAGGTAGAGCAGTGGGTATTATTCAGAGGACGGTGGGTACTAGAAATGGCGTTAACTTCTAACTTGTACTGTGCAATTAATTATTCAATTGGCGTGCAAACTCTTATTACGTATGTTCTATGCCTATTGTGGATGTCAACATTCAAGGCGCACGTACAATGTAGATGAAATGGCAATAACGGTCGGCGCCGCTATGCCAAATTTCGCATCATGCCAGGGGATGTGTAAAAATTTACGTACCAGAAGTTTTAAACCACCAATTGATAAATGCACTGATGTTAGGGTTACCTAACTGAAAAAATTTGTTCCAGAAATCGCTCCAATGACTTTGAAGTCGAAACTCATACATAATACGTATGTTTGTTTTCTCGTCTTACTACAATGATTTAATACGCATGATTCACACCTTATAGAGCAATTCAATTTTTCCGGGGTCAATTACTTTTTGCGCATGAGCCAAACCTAACAATAAATTTTGACTTTTGAAAGTTTTTTATTATAATTTGCTTGAGTGTAGTTATATATAAATTCGATTTGCGAGTTGGTATTTTTTCTGCAAAGAGGTGCAATTAATGGAACACTTTATTTCGACTTTTAATTCAAGAAAATGGAATACGATACCCGAGTTCTCAAATTAGATATAAGTTATATCTACTATTATATCTAATCGATTGTAACAAATTATGGCCGTTTATTAGATCTAATCGATTAGCAAGGCGAGTTCGCCGAGAATGTGAAGACAATAAGGGAATGCACCTTTCTTATACATTACAAAGAGTAAGTTAGAAATAATTGATTAGATAAAAATGAAACTCAAAAAAAAAACCTCACTACTCATACTCCCAACCTTTTTTTCAACTCTTCCTAGTAATCGAACCTAACAGTAACCAATTCAAACTCCCACACCTTATCCATCGCACTAGAACCAAATTACCTGATGGAGTTAGAAAATAAACTCAACTCTATTCAACTATCTTAGCATTGCCACTTCTGATTAAAAGTAATAACATACTCTTATAAATTCAATATGAATTGTTTCTAATCATTCTGCACAAACAAAAAGCGTTGTACAACATTTGTCTTTTGCAAAAACAAATAATTTTGACCAAAACTTTGATAATTTTGACTATTTATATTCGTATGCGTTTGATGGTGCAGCAACGCATAGAAATTTAATTCTGCTTTGATGTGAAGAATAAATAGTTTAATGTTTCTTAAATTAACTTTGAGATATTTTTGTTTCTGCCAATCAAAATATGAAAATCTATAAACAAAAATTGCATTTATATCCAACAAATAAAATTTCATTTTGGATTTTCATGTAAAAATTTTCTGTCCATGACTCAATCATAAGCATGGCCAACAAAAAGATACAAAATATATTTTCAAATGATGCAAAAAAAAAATTGAAAGAGTGAAAATTAATGAAAATTTTTTAACTTCACAGTTGTTTAGGCACAAAAATTTTGCGAAAAAATTAAACTTCAATTGACAAGTTAAAGGTAGATTGTGTCATATATTATTCTGCGGCACAATTTCAGCAATGCCGCAGAAAAAAACTAATAAAGCGCTATGAGTACCAATCGAAACAATTACCCATAATCAATATACTAATTATTCTTTCAAAAGTTTTGGTAACGAACTAAGGCATAAACATGTGTAAACTTATTTATAGTTCGATTGACAGAATTTTATACCGATTAAAGAACAAAGTTTTAAGTATGTTGAGGTTTTAGAAAGAATAGTCTTACAAGAGATTTTTGAAATATCACGAAACTGCATAATTTTTGCACATATATTGGATTTGTTTTTCTATCCTAAACTGTTTTATTAAACGGTTGCATTAAAATTCTTTTCAAGTTAAAAAATTATCATCTGTGAGAATTGCGCAAGGTCTCAAAAAGGTATGCAAGTTAGTAGCAAACAGATTTTGAGAGATTTTGAGAGATTTCTTTTTAACGTTATTTTTCAAACAATTCTACAAATTCCACAAAAACAAATAGATACTTTCAAGATTCGAAGAANTCTTTTTAACGTTATTTTTCAAACAATTCTACAAATTCCACAAAAACAAATAGATACTTTCAAGATTCGAAGAAGTTAATTTATGACATGATTTTGGGCGTATAACTGATTAAATAATATGTATTTGATTCGGTTACATGAATCCAATTTTTAGGCAACTATTTTTTTTATCTTTAAAAATCTTGTTTCTTCACCTTTTAGTAAGAGTTTTTTTTTAGCTTTATAGCAAGATTATTGCTGGTTTTTAGTCGAAATGTGTTGATGATATCAACATGATACTCAATTTTTGTGAATTTTTAGCAATATTTTTGTCAGATTTTACCAATGTTAAAAAAATTANTATCAACATGATACTCAATTTTTGTGAATTTTTAGCAATATTTTTGTCAGATTTTACCAATGTTAAAAAAATTACTTATACAAAACTCAATTTAAAATAAAACAAAATTTAATGTGAAGTTTGTAGTTTAGCGAATTTTTTTTTTNAAAGGATACGTATTCTGGTTACGAACTTAATAACACAGCTTGGTTATTTTCATATGCTATTGAAACTCACTAAAGTGTTGACAGAAATAATCAAAGACAATTTTAGCGACAGGCATCTGTCTCTTTTGTAACTGAATTAGATTGTAACTGACTAATGCAGCACACTATTTTTAACAACACTACGTCTATAGCTACGTCNTTTGTAACTGAATTAGATTGTAACTGACTAATGCAGCACACTATTTTTAACAACACTACGTCTATAGCTACGTCTGTACCAAGTTATTCCATTTTAAATGTCAGCAAATTTCAACTTTTAATATACTAGGTTAGTCAAAATTATAACTACCCCTGAGACTACAAGGTAAATTTAAATCAATAATTTGACAGGGCTTGATATTTTAGCTTTTGAAATAACATACAAATAATGTTGTTTTGTGATGTACAGTACAGTTAAATATTTATACTTCTTAAGGAAAACCTTTCAACTCTAAATTCTCTTTTTACCATGAAATTTAAATATAAATTCCAAATGAACTCGGATAGTAACGCAATCATAGTAAACATAATGCACGTAATGTAGATAACAAAAATTGANAAATTCCAAATGAACTCGGATAGTAACGCAATCATAGTAAACATAATGCACGTAATGTAGATAACAAAAATTGAGATTAGTTTATTACTACCTAAATGAAGTGCAACAACCTTTGAATTGTTGAAAGTAGCTGTATTTCTTGACAAATATTTCTTCCAATTTTCCCAGAATCCTAGAACTCCACTGACAAATAATCGATGAAACCGATCGTAAAATAGGTGAGTCTTATCCCAGTGCATTGGATACATTGACCAGACACGTGGTATAGATAATATTGTCTCTCTCCCAAAATATAGCTCTTTCTTAAGTTTATTATTCATTTTAAATCTTGTTGCTGCTCTTGCTAGACGTATTCCTTCATTTATGTAAATAGATTTTGAGCACTTCGCAAATTCACCAGAGACCGTATAGTTATAAAATTTCGTACTCCTCTGAATATATATGCTGTCAACGATTCTCTTGTATAATAAATGAGTTGATGTATTCCTGTTGTGCTTTAAGCTTTCAATCATTGAAGTCACAATGATGTTCCTACCGTAAAGTTCAAGTATTAATGAGTGATTAAATTTGAACTTTCTAGTTTCTAGCTTTTCTGGGGAAAATTTGTTTAAATGTGGATGCCAATAATCTTTTGTCATTACTACGGGGAGCAGAATTTTGTAGTCTTTGTCAAGAGCATTCTCAATATTGACTAATTGATTGATATGTAGTGGAGCAGTAAGATCTGAAGTTGAAATACTTCGATACAAATTTGTCAACACCAGACTTACAAATAACAATGAAACCAGAAATAATTTAACTTGGTACAAATTGTTTAATTTCTTGGACATGGAGATACTTTGTTCGAAAATTATAGCCAAAATAATTAAAAATGGGGAATCTTGTGTAGCCGAGACGCGAATGAAATATACCAAGAGAAAAAATGTTAATGTGAAACTCAATAGAAGCAAAATCCATATAAATTTTGAGAAAGAACCTACAAATGCACTGAATGATAAATAAGTGTTTGCTCCATCACAAGTTATAAAATTATAGTTAAAATGTTCAGTTAAGAATTGATACGCATGCGGTAGTTTTTCTCGTAGAGAGCTTTCAGGAATAGTATCTATAATTTTAGATTTAGGTATGCCACTCAGTACATGACCGTTGTGTGCATCTAGCATCACGGCATTATGAACTATATTTAGCACCATACCAACTGCATAGAAAATCATTTTCTCAAAATTTGCAGTCTGGAATGATTTTGGGAAATGTTTCTTATGGACTCTCCCATTATTATGTTTATAATATAAGTAAGCCATATTAGCATCAGATACACTAAAATATATTGTACAATGGTCTGTAATTATTTTATTGTAAATGAAGTCAATAGTAAGCCTTGTTGAAAACTTATCATCTATAATTATATATTTATCGATTTTGTATGTAAAGATATTATCACAAGGATTTGTGACACCGACTGTTAACTCTACGGCATTTTTTCTAATTTTTAATTGCGAGACTCCAAGTATAATAGATATATTTCTGTTGGTAGGTGTAGCCATTTTGAATGTCGGTCCTACACCTCTATTTTGCAAGTCATTTACGGTAATAAAGTAAAAGAACCTTGTAAAATATTCAGAATACATTTTTGAAGATACGTACAACCATTCTAGTGTGTGGTACGTATTTTGAATATCTAATTGACTTGGGGGATCCCATAAATACGTCACATGACATCGGCGTTTTTGAAATGTCCAATGCATATAACTTAACTGTTCACTAGATTGGTTGTGACTAAACCGATTCCTGGTTGGGTTAAATCGCATTATTGGGAGTGATATATGTGAAAAATTGTTGTGATCATTGTATTCAACAATACTAATAGAACAGGACTCGAATCCCGTAAAAAATTTTTCAAGCAGGAAACTGTTTTCAAATTGTGAAGCCACACAGCTTGCTACGTAAATAAATACAAAATTAAAACCTACGGCCATGGCTACTGGCATTGTTGACTCAAATTTAATTTTACCAAATATTTGGACTATGTTATAAGTTTCGAAGCACTTACATTTATAGTTGTTTATCAAGAAAACTTTGCAGAAACTAAATACTTAACATTTATGCTGAACTGAATGTTTCTACTGTAAAATTAAATTTTGTTATTTTGACATTGTCGGGTCTCTCCGATCGCACACTATATTTAAAGGTCCTCCCGAACCTATAGTTTTAGAGCAAAGGACAAGATACCTTGAAATGAAGAACTTACATATCATTATGAAGAACTAAGAGCAAAACTTTAAAAAATATCTATTGAATAATTTATTTCAATTTGCTAAAATTATACATATTTCTTTTCTACTGGTTGCACTTAGAATGATACGGTTACCGATGGTATTAATTTTGCTGGTGCGTCTGTATTGAATCAACTTGTTTGTGGAAACGGGTAAAAAATTTTAATGGTGGCATTTTTGCAATTCGCAGGTTCTAAATTTATTTCTATATGAAGATCGTCCAATAGTTGGTTTCAGATTGATTTTCATTTCATTCAATTATTACGTTATAAACCACAAACTGGTTGGTAACCTAAATCTACAGAAGAGGGTACCAAATTGAAATAATACTAAATTGTCAACTATTTTCAATTGACTGGTTGTTTTTATATTTTCAATATTTCAACTGACTTGAGTGTTGCGAAGTGGTTGCATATATGGGTAACAAAATAATTAATTGCATTCTAACTATTTCTATAGTAAAATTTTCATTCAAAACTTACAATATTAAAAATAAGCGAATGATAGACTGTATGTGCAATGTGGTATTTCCGTGGTATCGCAACGCCGTGGTATCTCTTTTTTGAGTTACGATAAGGAAGAGGTTACGATACCACAACTCACTTTGTCCACCCTAAATCCCAAACTTCGGAGAGATGCTTACATTTCTCTTAACTTAGATTAAAAAGAAAGTAAAACAAAGAAAATCAAAACAAGGATTTTTTGAAATAAAGAAGGGACAGTGATAGAATCCTTGGATTTTGAGAAAACGGGGCTAAATGCAATACGACGGGAGATAAAACAATAAGATACCACTGCCGTATCGGAAGGCTTTTTACGGAGGATACCACGCCGTATCCTCCTATGTGGTATCTTAAGTCCAAAAGTGGGTGGAGCGAGTGTTATCGAGATACCACGGAGTTGCGATACCACGGAGATCCCACTCTGCACATACTATCTAATATATACCGCCACCGGATATAAGAAACCGACCAAATCGGATCGTGAAAGTTATTTGTTTGCAAGATTTTCTTAAAATTACATGGAGGGTTTCTTAAAATTTGTAAGTAAATGGAAGATGCATATTTAGACATTATAAAAATTTTGAATAGGGTAAGAAATGACCACTTTTACATCGAGCTGGAACTCACTCTTGCGAGCGACAAGCTCAGATATGAGAGATGAACCCGTTTCGACTTCTTGTCATGAACACTTGAAATTAGGTTAATTTTGAGTGGAAATTGAAGTCGCTTTCTAATTTGGCCCTATCATGAATTTCCTACATTAAAAACAGTAGCCTTCGCTGAAAGTCACCTTCTATTGTAAACGAATAATATTTGGTGGTTGTTAATGAACGTTTATACTAGATCAAATCGCTTTTCGAGCAAACGTCGTACGTGTTTGTTAAAAAGATAAGTTGCACGAAGCGAATAGTTCTGTCTGCAGTACCTAGACAGAACTCACGAATTATATGGCTATGGAAATATAAGTCTAAAATTTCAATGTTTTGCTAACATTTTGATGCACAACAGTAAAAAGAATTATTGATATTATGAGTAGTAAAATTAATCAGAAAATGTAAACATGTTTTATACTAAAAATGATAACGGTAATATGAAATGTGGTTCTGAAGCGGCTTCGCTGACATTTTTGATAATTTGAAATGGGTTGTTGTAACTACACCAATACGGAAAAGATGTGATGGCTCAACAAAATAAGAATAAATAACATTAAAAAAAAAACTCCTCAAAGTATGACAAGAAATAAGCAACAGTGTAGAATCAATAAGCGAGTATATTTACATTGGTAACACTGAAGCAAATGCATTGGACCTAATGTTGTATACTACTAAAGCCTGTAACTTCGTTTCCGAATTCTCTGTCCCTAACCTCCGTCACCCAAGTTACATACCAATACTCATTACTGACCACTCTTGCAACTAAACCTAAAACTTCTATATAGCCAACAGGCCGACTACCATGGAAGCAACAAAAAATTTTAGCACACGATTTAAACACTCATTAGCGTGCTGAAAATCGAATTCAACAAAAATTTGAGTTCCAACCAGACAAAATCAACCGCTTCTTAAAAACTGTGAAACAACACTGCGTAAGGAATACCGAATGAAACAATACAGGTATATAAATCGTCAAATATTATATATAAATATTAGCAACATATATATCATATATAGTAAATTATAATATTATATATAGTATATTGTAATATTATATATAGTATATTGTAATATTATATATAGTATATTATAATATTTATAAAATATTGCCGGTTGTCGGACGCCCAATTCTACCTGGTTTGAAAACGGTAACTGCTCGTCAAATGAATATATTGTGTAATTACTTACTGTATGAATGTTTTGGATAAGACAGATACCAAAATTTTAAGTTATGGTTAGTATGCGGGTGCTTTGCAGTAATCATGGAATATCCAGAAGACACAATTATTTGACAAAAAAAATAATTCATGGCATCATCTAGAAAACATCTATCACGTAAACATTCTATCACGTAAACGAATGTTTACGTGATAGAAAACAAACATTGCACCGATGAAAAAAAAACAATGTGTTATAAACGTCAATTCTCAATTTGTGGTATGAATTTTATTCATCGAGATTGAATCAAATTGAAAGGAATGGAAAATTGAAGTGTGGGGGAGAATATCCGCAACAACCTGATTCATTTTTATCCAAAATTATGCGCCCATTCATTTTCTCCCCAGTGTCGTATTCGATAAAGTTGCTAGTGATTCCTAATCAGCAGGAACAAAGAAGACTAGTATACTAAAGGAATTGGAGATTTCAAAAGAGATTGTATATAATTTCGGATATCCACTCATGCGACATTCATCGTGGTGTTGTAGCGTTACAATTTATGTATGAATTGGTCAGTGCATGCCACTTGCATCCTTTAGTCGAATATGACAAATTCAAGACTCTTTCAATTCCTATTACATGCATAGAGCATAAATAGTTAATTTAACAAATGGGTTTCCCCTACGACGATGAAGTAGGACTTTTGTTTATAAGCTAGAGTTTTGAGACTGTAATAGGAAGCAGCAATGAAGAGCAGTTGGATCTCTTAAGGACATATAATCAAAAGTACTATGATTCACTGACAGGCTGACGATGAAAGGCCAAAGAGCAGCCTGTTGTATTGTGGATTCCACTGGGTGAGTATCCACCAAAAACTTTTTAATTTTTTTATAGCGTTGCAAGGACAAGTAAAAATTTGAACATTTATGATGGCTGACAAAATACATGGACGCAATTGCTTGGCTCTACAACAAAATGGGTTTGTAAAATAATGTTTAAGGAAATCTGTGGAATATGACAAAAGGCAGTCTGAATCGTATTTTTGATTCCGATTCATCGGGAGTTCTCAGGGAATGAAATATTTGATGTGTTTTCAAAGTATTAACTCCACAGTCCATGCCTACGCATGGATTCATGAATTGGCAATGAAGTCCATTTGATTTTGCCAATGATTTGGAGCCATCTTATGAATCATTGAGCCCCTGTTTGTGCAATTGGTGCAATTTTCTAACATTGAAAATTTAATCTCATCAGTGTTATTTTTTTTATTAGTCTATCTCGCCTTCAACAAATTTTATGGACTTAAAATTTTAATACAAACGATGTTCATTATACATCTGAATGAAAAACAGCTACCTAAGTTGTGTTTTTCATGACACTGATTTTTTTAATTTTGAAGCCACACTTTTTAGTAAGACATTTCCGGAAAGTTGCGCTTCATTTTTGAAAAGTTGTGATCTTCGACCCAGATTGGTGTAATTTCTCCACTGTTGGATACTAATTACTTGCATAAAATTTGTGACAAATTTTGCGCACTTGTGTCAAGTTATTTACAAATTTATGATGATATGATGATTTTGGCTCAAGGATTGCTTTGTTTGTAGTTACTTGAGCAGTTGAAAACTATCCCAATCATGTCCCTTCAGTCCTGTGATTCTTTTTCTTCACAAAGTTTTCATCGCCTACCATTTTTCACTTTTCATTTTTTTACACTTACATTTGTATGTTGCAGCGAACCCCCTAATTTGACTGACTGGCTCTTAAGGTTTTGAGTTTTTGATTTGCATAAGTTTGATAATTCTATAAATAAGTCGGACATTCTCTTACGTTACAAATCACTTTGTTAATATATTATCCTGATTATGTATATTTTCTCCTACGTAGGAGTTGGAGTTTGCTCTATTTTTGTTGAAAAAGATACACTTTTAAAAATTTAGCAAAAAAGTATTACGACAAATGAACTAGTCTAGGAAAACAAATTTTA
Organism: Holacanthella duospinosa; assembly: GCA_002738285.1. Lineage (NCBI taxonomy): Eukaryota > Metazoa > Arthropoda > Collembola > Poduromorpha > Neanuridae > Holacanthella > Holacanthella duospinosa. The sequence goes on from NIPM01000062.1 coordinate 445,489, forward strand.
TGCCCGATATATGCTTTCCGATTCGCTGGCTATCTGCGAAGAATTCTCAGATTAAAGCACAAAAAATGAATTTATGCTTTCTCTTTGCGTTGTTTTTTACGTTGTCAGGTGATTGTTTAAAGAAATTCTTTTTGCAAATAATCAATATATCTTTTTCTTTTCGTCATCTTACTGCTCTCCTACCGTTTCGATTAAAAGTAGTACTGGTTGTACTTCTCGAAGCAAAACAGACAGCGAAAGTGGAGAATTCAACTAAATTTTCATTTGGAATTTTTTGAAAGTTTGAACAAAGAGCGAAAGCGGTAAATATATATTCATCTCAGACAATGAACGCAAAGAAAACGCTACGGCAATGTAAAAAGTATAAAGTCAAAAAGCATGCAACAGGCGTTAGAGAATTAATTGAAGTGTTTGAAATTAGAGAAACAATCTTCCCGCCTCACAATCCCTCCAATTTACGGTTTTGAAAAATCCCATTTTCTTATCTTCCCAGTCATGTGACCCCTTTTCTCATCCTTGGTTTTATAATACAACGATTTTTCGTGTTAACTCAACATTGGCAACCCATCTAATATAGAATTCTCGGTTTTCTGCAGGCAACCAGAGCTCAAAAAATTCATTTAAAAAAAATTGAGTAAGTGGCTAACCTTATCAAAGTGAATTTAGATTAATTCCTCATAGCAACCTTCTTAAAACCAATGAAGAAATACCAATGAAAAATTATGAACCTTATAAATTTTTGAAAAGTCTAGATATCCACTTTTTGGTAGGCATTTCTGATTCTTTACCAATAATTTTTGCTTTCACACGATACTCTGCTTCTACACCATGGCAGAAATCAGAATGCTTACCCCGAATTGACGCCATTATAGCTCTTATTCTGAATCAATATGTTTGAGTAAAAGCCTCTTTGCCCTGTGTAAAGATATTCAAAAATTCTTTCGGCTTCACATGAGTATTATCAAAATACTGCAATTCACCAGATCAAACAAATGATTTGTTGATACTTTTTTGTTTTTTACCATTATTTTACTATCATTTCTACCGCAATGCTTTCAAAACCTTTTTAATAAAAAGAAACGAATAAAAAAATTCGCTAAAGTGGAACGGCTTACATTTAATACTGTTCGTCATCTTGGTTGTCGCATCTATTATATACAATTCGACAAGATTCAATTGTAAAGGTTCTTGATTAAGATACTATTTGTCAAAGCTGTATAACTTACTTTGTCTATTCGAAATCTTACATGTGCCAGTTTCAATATTCCATCTTCGAATTCATCTTTTACCACAGATGTACCTTTTTGGTGCGCCGCACATTAAAAGTGCGCTGAATGTGCGGGTGCGGCGCACATCGCACATGCACGTGCGAGCGCGCTACGCGTGCGCTAACTATTTTTCTTCTAATGTGCGCGTGCGGGTAAAATGGGCTTTATTTAATTCTGTAGAGTACGGGTGCGGGTGGGGGTTCAGGTGTTTGATATTGGGAAGTGCGCGTGCGGGTGTGTGTGCGCCATTGAAGTATTTTTAATATGCGGTGCGGGTGGGTGTGCGGTTGAGTACTATTTATGACGCACCGAGTACGTCAAGTAGCAACAATGCTTCTACTCATTCAAATCCTACACATCGTCATCTACCAGGAAATAAAGTAAGAATACTTCAGATATAATACTTGGCTTTGTATTAGATCCTGTTAGAGTTAGATGAATCATACTATCCATATGATTTGCTTTCCAAGTACCCCTGTTCTCCTTGAACGTAAGGTTGTTTTCCAACTTTAGATTTTTTTTAGCTTTTAAGGTTATATTTTTTAAAGATTTTGCGGGTTCTGATTAGGTTTTAATTTAGGTTTTTTAAGGTTATCTATTAGGTTTTCTAAGTTTTCTTTTAGGTTTTATTTTGGTTTATCTGTTAGGTTTTCTTTAGGTTATCTTTTAAGTTTTTTTTTTTGGTTTTCTATGAATTTTATTTAGGTTTCTTTTAGGATTTCTTTACGTTTTTAATAGGTTTCTTATTAGGTTTTCTATTAGGTTGTCTTTATTTTTTATATTAGGTTTTCTTAATTTTTTCTATTAGGTTTTCTTTAAGTTTTCTTTTAAGTTTTATTTAAGTTTTTATTTAGGTTTATGATTTTGAACTCTTTTGCTAGGTGTTTTCTGTTGAAATTTTCAATGGTTCCACAACCTTTGATTTGAAAACAAACATTCCATATCAGAATCACAGTATACACATTACTGATCAATTTTTGTATCACTTGGCTAATCCGCTAGTCGTATCTTGCTGTAATTTCTACAAGATTGACAAAATAATAATAATAATAATTTTTTTAAACAAATTTGCATATTATTTTGAGTTGATCGTAATGTTGGATGTCATATTCGTAATCTACATAAAATTTCTAATCGATTGACGAGTCACTTGTTGAAATCCGGACCAGTGCCTTTGAGTAAGTCATACTAAAAAAACTTTTTTTCTCTTTTGGTAAAAATTTGCAAATTTTTTGCAAATTTAGACTTGACCGCCAACAATGAATGTCATATTCGTAATCTACATAAAAATTCTGATCCATTGAGGTATCACTTACCCCATTTCGAGAGGAGTGCGTTTCCTTTAATTGTTTCTGTCGGATCCGCTCTCACCGTGCTTACGTGCAAATTGGTGCCGAGTAAATACACTCAGCTTCGTTGGCTAGCAAGTGTGAAATATAAGGTGAAATCTGTGATCAACTTGTATGTTTGTGGTAGAGTTGGTTGTGTGATTTTTTTTTGGCTACAGGATGGCAAAACTTCGGTTCTAGATTTACGCAGCACAAATTCTACAAGTAAACCCGAGAAGAAGTGTGATACGATAGAAGCAAATGGTAAGAGACTTAGGTATTAAGAGCCAAACAAAGAGATAGAGATGATTAAGGCTGCATAAAAATANTGAAATCTGTGATCAACTTGTATGTTTGTGGTAGAGTTGGTTGTGTGATTTTTTTTTGGCTACAGGATGGCAAGACGTCGGTTCTAGATTTACGCAGCACAAATTCTACAAGTAAACCCGAGAAGAAGTGTGATACGATTGAAGCAAATGGTAAGAGACTTAGGTATTAAGAGCCAAACAAAGAGATAGAGATGATTAAGGCTGCATAAAAATANGAAGCAAATGGTAAGAGACTTAGGTATTAAGAGCCAAACAAAGAGATAGAGATGATTAAGGCTGCATAAAAATATTTTATTTCTGACATGCTAAGATGAAAAACTATCGATTGAGTATAACGAGTTTCCAAAAGTTTAGTTTGAACCCTAAGAACGTATTTTAAGTGTAAGAATTGATGAACAAGTTTGGTAATTAACATAAAGTTTGGTTGGGATGATAGGAAAAATGCTTAAATTAGCATAGGAGAATATGGTTGGAAATATACAAACATGTGCCGAGGATAGACAAATCTAAAACATGAATCGACGTTGTATTGGACGAAATTAGTCTCTCTTTCAATTGCTTTATCAGATTGTGTTTATAGATAAAAAGGCAATATGCAATCGGCATCCATTGAGAATTGTAAATAGTCTATNGCTTTATCAGATTGTGTTTATAGATAAAAAGGCAATATGCAATCGGCATCCATTGAGAATTGTAAATAGTCTATTATTGGTGCGGGGAATGTGGCATTGCGTTAGGGATAGACAAACGGCTTTCGCAATAACGTTTTCGGTTTTGCTGTTAACGGTTAGAAATGACCAATTTTTGTCGTGATTAACGTGTGCATAGTGAAGATTCCAGAAATGNCTTTATCAGATTGTGTTTATAGATAAAAAGGCAATATGCAATCGGCATCCATTGAGAATTGTAAATAGTCTATATAATTGGTCCGGGGAATGTGGCATTGCGTTAGGGATAGACAAACGGCTTTCGCAATAACGTTTTCCGTTTTGCTGTTAACGGTTAGAAATGACCAATTTTTGTCGTGATTAACGTGTGCATAGTGAAGATTCCAGAAATGTATCTTCCCTAAGGCTTGTTGTTCGACCAAACTTCGAGGTTTGGCAAATGGTAGGAAATAATGGAAGGAAGTATAATTTACCGTTTGCCATTGTTCTTTGTGTCACACAAGGGTCGATGATGCGAGCCTCCCATAGGTTGGTATTACACAAGCAAATGTCAATGCAGTAAAAAGTGCTGCAAAAATCTTAACTTTTTTTTACCTAACTCCGTTGAGGATAATGTGGAAATTTATGTTGACTCATGAAGTGCGTTTCAAGTCCTTTATATTGATCTACTGCAGAATGGCGAGGCTTGAGGTTATGCAGGGGTACTCTGTTAGCTAAGAAGAATGATTGAGTTAAAAATGTTTTGGATACAGTCCGATAGTAAGTTTAAAGGAAGCGAAATAATTTATGAGTAGACGGCGCAAGCTCCGTGTTTTGTGTTTTAGACATCAGTCCCATAGGCTTTACAGTCAATTACCGCTGCTTTCAATTATGAGATGTGATTTCGGCATCCTTTTTTCTTGGTCGAACCCGTTACATTACCAAGCAGGTAGTGATGTTCTAGTTTAAACTACCCTGCACGTTTCATGTCAATTTTCATAGATGTCTCTTCTATTCAAACGGTGAAATTCTGTGAGATCTTACACAATTTCAGTGTAATCAATCTGATCCCGGCATTCTTAATGTTAATATTGGTGACGTCTGAACGTCTGAAATCAATTTCTACCGGTTTTGTTCAATGCCTATATCTTCCTGAGAGTAACACCTACAATTTTATTTTCCGTAAAACGATATTTAGTAACACCATGCTATTGCATGCTGGATTTAAGGGTTAGAATCCAAGCTATTGTGTGTGGCCAAGGAGCTATAAGAATAATTAATATGTAGTCTATCGTCTTAAAGATTAAATACTTATTTTTAAGCATCACACTCTATTTGCAGAAAATGCCATACTGTTTGCTTGTTTTGTTAGCAAACTACACACAACAGAAAATTAATAATATTTACGCATACCTGCAAAGCATTGAGTCGCGAGCATTTTTTCTATTTATCATTATACCAAATTTTCGAAATCAATTGTTTAGAACATTCAATTTAGGCAGCATTACCTACAGTTGTTTAGGCTGAGTGTACACATTACATTCAAGGATGCATTGGATGTAATTAATAAAAGGTTGTAAAACAAATTTCCTTTTTCTACAGGTATTAGAAATACTTCCACAATAAGCATTCAGCACATACTCACATAAACTTCGTGTTCCATTTTCAAAAATTTGCATTAATGTCGAAAAACCTTGGCCACTACATTAATCTCTGAAATTGTTTCAAATCTACCTCAACAATTTTACAATCTGTACAACAAGCTTTGACATCTACAGAATCCAATAAGAGATCCAAAAGTGATAGAAAGCAATGTAAGGTCATTTATGAGCTTTCACGATATCATTCCTGAATTCAGTTTTTTGTTAAAATAAAGATAATTCTAGATAGTATTGCCCCGATGCAGGCAAAAACCCGCATCGGCCGATGCGCTGATTCAGTGTCATTTCTAATCGGCGATGCAGATGCATCGGCCGATGCTTCGGCTGATGCAGCCGATTCTGACGCATACGTTGACACCAAACTGTTTTGTTGACTAAATAACGTCCTGCTCACAAATCATCGTGAATTTCGGTTTTATTTGTAATCTAAGTTAGACTAATCTTAAAGAATTTGGTAAAAATGAGCCAATCGGATGACGAAATTGTAGTGATCCCTAATACAGACAAAACCCAGGCAGAGCCAGGTTCAAGCGGTAAGTATATATAAGTTAAATTTTATTATAAATAATATTCTAATTGTGTTTGTTTCCACGTTGTACTTGCTCAATTATTTAAATTATTCCGTAGCACATATTCCAAAAAGAAAGAGTTCAATTTTGGATTATTTCACTCACGTATACAATTCAGAATGAATCGGCCGACGCATCGGCCGATGCAGCCGATTCGACTGTCCCTTGCATCGGCGTTGCCTATGCAAGGCCGATTCGTAAAACTAGCTGAATCGCTGACCCATTCATCGGCTTGCCGATGCATCGCGGCAACACTAATTCTAGACTAGCTTAACGAGCCCGTGCGAGCACGAAAGAAACCGTAGCGCGGTGCTCATTTTGGGAGTTGACTGAGTTATTAAAATTAACCTTGACGAAGGAATTACTGAAAATTACAACTTTTAGTTCGCTTTTAGCGTCGTGAGCATACGTTACAGTAATACGCCAGAGATCGTGCAACTGTGCACAACGTCCAATCGAATTTGCTTCACACTTGTATCCATTCCTCTTAGGCTGCCGGCATATCCTTATTTCTTCTTTCCTAACTGTAGACTATAAGGGACAGATTCAGGTGTGAAGCAAACCCAACTGGACGATGTGCACCGTGGCACGGTCTCTGGCCTATTACTGTAACCTAAACTCACAGCGTTAACGTACTAAAAGTTATAATTTTCAGTAATTTTATTGCCAAGGTTAATTTTCATAACTCAGTCAACCCCCAAAATGTGCACCGCGCCACGGTTTCTCCCGTGCTCGCAAGAAAAAAATTGAGACTACAAAAAATGTCACAACTGCACTAGGATTTAAGCCTGTGGTGTTAAAATTAAATTTCAAATTCCACAAAATACAACTACTCACATGTTTTGTTGGAAACACTGAGTAACGAGAGTGTAAAGATGACAAAATAATATCACACTATTTATTTTAGTGTCATAAATTATTTAAGTTGACGGATTGGGTTGGGTCAAGCTGATTAACACCAATGACTATATTAACTTCTAGTTTGAATTGATTGACACTTCTAGATATATTTATGTTGAGACCTGATCAAGTGCTGCTAATTAAGTTAAAATTCTTATATGACCTTTACACTGCTGATGACCTTGGTTAAATTCAAAGAATTGACGTCAACATTGTTGTCTCTATTTTAGATTACTTGGAAATTATATTGCTCAATTAATTCAATGAAAAATCTTCCATCCAAGAAATATTATATAAGCATTCTCAAAATTACAAATTTTATCAGTATCCTAAAAACTGAGAAAAAATATACTAAGTAATACAGATTTCATTATTTTCTTTTAACCAACAACCAATGTGGAAGTTTGTAATACTGTTTTTTGGAGGACTTGTAGCTACCGGTGAGTTAATAATATACAACTTACTTAACTTAAGGGTTTAATCATTGTAGTATTACAGGAACATCAGAAAATGATACCACTACGTGGGAAATAAAACACGGAAATGTTGAAGCCAGAACAAAACTTTTTGAAACACTCATGAGGAACTACAAACGTGAAATTAATCCTGACCGTATCAATTTAAAGTTTGGAGTTGGTGCCCTCAATGTTGAAATTGATGAGAAACGACATTCGATGGAAATAGATGCTATGTTGAGATATGTAAGAAAATGTTTACGAAAGTTGTGAATTAAGTGTAGAAGTGTAATAAGGATTTTAACAGGTATGGTCGGACTCACGTCTCAAATGGAATGAAGACGAATACAATAATGTTAGTGTACTGAGAGCACCATCTGAAAACGTTTGGATACCAGACTTAAGGCTCTTTAATGCTGCTAATATTTTCAACCCAAAAACTTCTTGTGGAGAATCAAATGTACTGATTTATCCACAGGGAGAAGTACTATGGGTACCGCATTGTCATCTCAGCTCATTTTGTAATGTCACAAATTCTCCAACACCAGACCAACTTCAGACATGTACCCTAAAATTTGGATCATGGACATTTGATGGTTTTGCCATGGATCTTGCATTATACAATGACGTAGGCACTATAATTTTTTGAATTTGTGTAGTAATTTTGAAACTAATCTATCAAGTTTTTTTAATTTTATTAGAAATCAGAAGTAGACTTGGAAGATTTCAACTATGTTTCAAATTGGAAGATTGAGTCGACATCTGCAACCCGTAATGAGAAGAAGTATCCGTGTTGTGAAGAACCCTTTATTAACCTCACATTTAATCTTACTATTAGCAGAAATTCATAGATTTCTATGCACCAACAATTTTCATATCAACTGTAGTTAATTGAAAGGATATACAGTTGTTGAATACAATATTGCAAATTAATTTGTACATTGGTAGCTGAGAATTAAAATAATTGTAAAAATTTATTTTCCAGTAAACGTAATGCTTTTCTGAATACTTTGTTTAAAATTTATTCAATTTGGAAATGTGCTTGAGGTCATTTAAAGACTTTGCTCAGAAATTCATAGTTATGAATTCTCGTAATTATACATAAATGATTTGAGAAGTACTACAATTGTTCTTATATGTCTGTCTGAAGTCAAGTTATAACATTTATTCCAATAAGACAACTTGGCAAAGAACCTACATTGTAGATGTTAACATGTGACCTCTAGCGCTAGTGAAATGATGATGTTAGTGAGATGGAAGAAACTAATAAATCTTGCTGAAATTTTGCAAGGACATTTAGATTATTATTTAAATAAGACAGAATATCTGTATAGATTGATTTATGATCTCCAGTGTGTGTCACCAAACTCAGCATCAACTGCATAGAGAGGTCTGACCAAACTTCGACCCCAGACTCAGTCTGGATTGTGTTTCCAAAATTTGAGAATCACCCAATAACCTTGCTGAAATATAACAAAATTTAATACAAATCGACTTTAGACCTCCATATCTCATAAAGGTAAAGTTGTAGAGATAGTAGAATTTCATCTAACATATGGAAGGTTTGTTTTGCAGACTAAAATACATATTTTCTGATGATATAAAAACTTTAAAATACAATTTAACCGCCAAAATCCATAGGCTACATGCACATAGAGTCGCGACAACGAATTTTACAAACGCGATGACGAATTTGGGAAACGCGATTGACGCAAAAGCATTTACATAGTTTCGCGACGACGATTTATCCAATCGCGATGTGATTTTTCAGATATTTTATCATCTCTAGGGACGATTCGCGGATATCTAATCAGAACAGATATTTTTTCTCATGATTCGCGATTTTGGTGTCCTGAGCATGCGTAGAAACATTTTCTCTACTTAATTTTTGAAATGTGGATAGTAAAGGCGGGGAAATATTTCAAAAAATATATATTTGGAAATAGAATGTAGGTTTAAATTCTTAATTGAATTTAACTACTACTGCGACAATGGATAATCAGTCTGGAGATTCCAATTGTATCACAGAAGTCCAAGTAAAAAGGTAGTGACAGTGACATCAAAAGGTAAAACCCCCAAAAAACACAAGAAGCTGAACCCATTCAGAAGTATCGAGGAGAAAGAGAAATTGATTACAGAAGTAGCAAAGCACAGTGCAATTTGGAAGAAAAGTAACGAAGGTCACCACAACAGGGAAGTCGTGAGAATTGCATGGGAGTTTGTAGCAACTCAACTCAAATATCCAGGTAAGTGTACTTGTTAATAGCACTAGTTTGAAACCTTGATAAGCGAACAAGTTATAAAATGTTAGATTTGCATACTGTTGGTGCAGTAGAAGAATGTAAATCTCTTTGGAAAAATCTGAGGGACACTTTTGCATCAAAGTTAAAGAGAATGAAAGGAGTAAGAAGTGGAGCCGGACTGGAGGATACTACGGTGATTGAGTCCGACAAAGCTAACAAATGGTACTTCTTCGATCAGATGTCTTTTATGGAAGAACCATTGATGCATAGGGAGTAAGTTAGGCAGCAGAAACTCGACATTCTAAATGTTGAAATTTTAAGTTATGATTATCTCGTTTTAGAACTGAAACAAACTTTGAATTTGATAATTCTGAGACAGGAAGTCAGTCAAATGCTCAGGTGTGTGACAAATAATATACTACTAATTTTTTAGATGAGTCTTGAATTACATGCCGGTTCAGATTAAAGTAGGTCGAGCCTAAATCGAGCCTACACAAAAGTACCTTTAGGTAACGAAGTATTCGCGTAGAAATAAAAACTAGTGGTTATGCGGGTAAGGGACATCAACTTAACACCTGTTAGTTTAATACTCAATATTCCAAGGTTCTTGGAATCGTTATCTGAGGCATTTTTCTGTAGACTCGATTTAGGCTCTGCCTACTTCAATTGGCCTGTACAATGGGTAGGGACAAAACCTACGTCGTAGGTTTTTAATCTTGCAAAGCTACCTCTGGTAACCCAAGATTTACTAACGAGAAGTATATTCAGCTAAATCTGTGCGCGGTCCATGCGATTGACGAAAACAAATTTACATAAAGTTTTCTCTCAGTTCGATATTTTACCAAAACCAGTCGTCGAAGTCAAAAACGGAAAAGTGACGGCATAGTTACGAACAACTTCTAGTTTTATTACTTTGGAATAGGTCGATGCTCAATTTTCTGAAGTCACTTCTCCACTTTCGCCGGAACTAGAATGCCAGTCGTCACACAGATTTAAAAAAGGAAAACGGTGTAATATGGATTCTATGATGACAAATTTGGAAAAACATACGGAAATCGTGGGAAAGGCAATTTCAGTGCCAATTCCGACATCAGAGCCATTTTTTGGAATACTTAGGGCAGATTTTGAAGACAGTTCCTGGGGCTAAAAGACGAAGGTGTGAACATCAACTTTTGGGAGTCGCCAATGCCTATGCCGATGAGGAAGAGTACTCATAACTAATTTGTTGAAGAAAAGAAATTGTTTTGTTAATTTATTTTTTCCAAGGTTGCAACCTAACATTTATAAAATTCATTGATACCTGCTGCTGCAACTTGCCAATCAACTGAACCCTCATTGTTTACAAAGTCACAAAACTNGGAAGAGTACTCATAACTAATTTGTTGAAGAAAAGAAATTGTTTTGTTAATTTATTTTTTCCAAGGTTGCAACCAAACATTTATAAAATTCATTGATACCTGCTGCTGCAACTTGCCAATCAACTGAACCCTCATTGTTTACAAAGTCACAAAACTTCTCTCTAATCTGAAAAGCTTCTTGAGTAAAATTTCGGACACAAGTCTTAGGAACATTCTCGAAAGATGTATGTAAATTTTGCACATGATTTCGCCAGTCTCCGCTCACTAGGTTTCCGTTATTATCAATTTCGTCTGCATATCCTCTTGGGCAATATAGGGAAGCTTTTGATTCCAACTTCTCAACAATCAGAAAATTATGTAACACAATACAAGCTTTTACAATGTCCGCATTTTCCGGCTTTAATTCAATCATGCGACGAAATATTCTCCACTTTGCTACAAGAATACCAAATGCGTTTCCTACACATCGCCTATTAAATAAAAGTATCGGTTAGTATGAACTNCAATATAGGGAAGCTTTTGATTCCAACTTCTCAACAATCAGAAAATTATGTAACACAATACAAGCTTTTACAACGTCCGCATTTTCCGGCTTTAATTCAATCATGCGACGAAATATTCTACACTTTGCTACAAGAATACCAAATGCGTTTCCTACACATCGCCTATTAAATAAAAGTATCGGTTAGTATGAACTNCACTTTGCTACAAGAATACCAAATGCGTTTCCTACACATCGCCTATTAAATAAAAGTATCGGTTAGTATGAACTGAGCATCAATCAATGACTATCAATAACTAACCTTGCTCGACTTAGCCTATAATTAAATATTCTTCTGGTCTCATTGAGTTGTTTCGAGGGGTAGGGTCTCATAAAATTAGGTCGTAGTTGGAAAGCTTCATCCCCCAAAATCACATGAGGATCCAAAGTTGTAGTACCGGGCAATTTTTTTGGACTTGGAATAGGTACATTTCCAAGGTCGAAAGCCTCTCCGAATTTTAACTGCTTCCAAATTCCACCGTCTGAACTTGAACCAAACGCACCAACGTCTGTGATTANAGCCTCTCCGAATTTTAACTGCTTCCAAATTCCACCGTCTGAACTTGAACCAAACGCACCAACGTCTGTGATTATGAACTTGTAATTTGAATCCACTACAGCCATTAGGACGATGGAAAAGTAGCCCTGATGTAAAATCACAGAGTTAATAAATGCGGCAGAAAAATTTCTTATTTCAAGCTCTACCTTATAGCAATAGAAATTGCTTCCGGATTTCTTGGGAGCTATGATTTTGATATGCTTTCCATCAGCAGCTCCGATGCAATTTGGAAATTGCCACTGCTCCCAAAATCCTTTTGCGACTGCTTCCCATTCCTCAACTGTTGGTATCTACATGGAACAACGAATTTTTATTTAAAGAGTTAGTAAGGATTTTAGTTTCATTACCTTCAAATAGACATCCTTCAATGATTTGTATAGCGCTCTACATGTTTCTCGAATAACTTTACATGTCGTTGAAAACCCAATCCGGAACGCAAAAGAGATTGATGAAAATGAATCTCCAGTGGCCAAAAATCTGGGACAAAAACTTTTCCTAGGTATTTAAGAATGATTTGTTAAACTCTCTAGCTAACCTTATCGTTATTGCTAGTCGGTGTCCAACTGACAGAGCTTTTCTGCCTGCTGGACTTTTCTTTAGAAACTGTTTAACTAAAATTTTTAGTTTTTCGAACTCTTGAGGGGTCATACGCAATTACATTTTAAAATATTCTGAGTCTTCAGTTTGTAAAGATTTAACCTTTTAATCAACAAAATTATATCAGTAATTTTACTGAATAATAGTTTAATTTATTATACTTTACCAAATTATTATAAGCACCAGTGAATTTCCTTGTTGACCATGCTGGATGAACCCACCACTTCCTCTTAACAATTGTCCTACCAATGGCAATGCGAAAGAACGATAGAGTATGCAAATGTAGTGCCAGTA